>PVJH01000031.1:585164-635831 GCA_004026705.1 Nesogale talazaci | reverse complement strand
TATGAAGGCTATTCTCCAGTCTTTCACGTCTGGATCTAATGGGAGGGCTTCGTCACAGTTGCCATTATTATAATTATGTTCACCAGGAGCAATTGTGCTTAGCTATTTATTCCACCTCTTTTCATTCCAAAGACAGTGAATTCTAAAGAGTTTCTAAAACGGGTCCGACACTATCTTTTCATGCCACATACTTTTGTTTTAAAAGTTTGCTGGCTCTTTTGAGTCGAGAGCAGTGGCTGGCGTTGGTGGCCATCACAGGTTCACTTGATTTGATTTACCATTTTTTAAAATCATTTGATGGGGGGGCGCATGCATACAATACATAAATACATATATTGTGCCATGCTTCTTCACATGCCTGCACTGTCATCGTTCTCCAAACCTCCACCTTTCCACCCAAGCCCCTGACATGAGCCTCCCATCCCTTCCCCTCCATCCTTGCTCCCCACTCTCCCACCAACTCTCAATACTCTATAAATTATTGTTTTGTCATAAGTTACACTGCTCGATGTCTCCCCTCACATCTCCCCCAGTACCCGTTCCCCCGGTAGGGGGTTATATGCAAAACCCTGAAGTTGGCTCCCCCTCTCTACCCCACTTTTCCTCCACCCATCCAGTAGCTTCACTCCTACTACTGGCCCCAAGTGGTTCATCTGTTCTGGGTTTCCCGCATTTCCATTTCTCCTCTCCACAGTAAGGTATAACTGGGACCATGACAGTTGGGGGAGGCAGCCTTCAGGAACTAGAAGAAAGTTGGATGCTTCATCACTACCTCACTGTGCCTCACAAGCCTGTCTCTTCCCCATGACTCCCCTTTGAGAGGGTGTCCAATTACTCACAGGTGGGCCTTGGGTCCCCACTCCGCTCTCCCCCGCCCCATTTGTAGTGACATGGTTCTTGTTCTTTGATGTTTGATATCTGCTCCCTTCAGCCCCCTGTGATCACACATGCTAGTGTTTTTCTTCCATGTGGGCTTTGCAGTTTCTGGGCTAGATGGCCATCTATTCACCCTCAAACCTTTGTGATCCCAGGTGCTTTATTATTTGGTAGCTGGGTGCCATCCGATTTCTCCTCTCTGTCTGCCTCTGCTCCCTTCTGTCTTCAACGATCTTGTCAGGAGGGTGGACACACAATAATATGATTTTTGTTCTTTGATGCCTGATATCTGGGTCTTTCCACATCTCTTGGTCACACAGGCTCATGTGCATCTTCTAAGGTGGGCTTTGTTTTTCCTGGGCCATATAACCATTTGTTCACCCTCAAACTTTTAAGTCCTCAGATGTCATATCTTTTGATAGCCGGGTATCATCAACCATCTTCACCACTCTTGCTCAATCCCCATATTTCCTCAGTGGTTGTCTCAGAGATCACATATTTTAATACAATGGTATTCTATTAGTTAGACACCTTCTGATTGCTTCACAATCATTTGCTATAGCACTATATCTTGATTTATCTCTTCATGAGAGCGAATATGGAGCATGCCATGTCCTAAGGACTACCTGTTCTTGGATTGGGGCCGTGATGTAATGTCAACTCAAAATCATTTCAGGTCCCTGTGGTTTATATGTGTGCCTGCTTCCTTTTAGATACATCATTATTATTTTATCTGGGAACTTTATAAATCATCCCCATAGGGCATATGCTAATTTTTGATAGTATCATTAATTTAGCCAAAGGTGAAGAATTGAAAATGCTGTGGAGAAAAGAAAAGTATATCTGTATAGGACAATTATTCTAGGTCAAAATGCAAGGGTTCTTGATATACAGATTGAAAACTCAATTGACTGGATACTATTTACACAAAAAATGATGGCTAGAAATTGGATAAAGCTTTCATTGATGTCTAGTCACAAAGGCACAATTATGCCTTCCTGGCCAAACATCCGATAAAAAAGCAAAAAGTGTAAAAATGGAAAATATATGGTTGCCTTGAATTGACATTTTGGGGCCCCCGCAAAGCAGGAAATTGGAATCTAAGTCCAGTGACTCCCAAATCCATAATCTTGGTATAGTAGTCCACTTCTTCTCACACTAGTGGATTTCAGTCTTAAGCTCAAGGGACTATTTCTATTCCTTTTATCTGATATGGGTGTGTTTAAGGTAAAACCCAGTTTGCTTAGTCCACCTTCCAAACAGGATCCTTCTGGTGTAGCCTATGAAGGATGCTGTGCACCATAAAAGGGCAGAAGTTCAAGTCTTGGTTTTCAATAGCTCTTGTCCTGAGCCACAAAGGATTTCATGGAAACTAGTCAAAACAGAAACATAGTAAGGGGCATAGTCTCCCAATATAAGCTTATATACCTAATGTTAAGCCTTTTTCCCCCCAATAACAGGTTCCCCTACTAGGTTTACCACTTAACAGAAGTGTAATTTCCTTGTACAAGACAGACATATCCTCACAGCCCCCTTGACTTGAATTTCCAGTAAGGTTCAGTAATAACTCTTGTAGAAGTGTCTATTGATTTAGGCTGACACTAGAATAATGCTATATGGGCAGGGCCACATTGGTCTTTTCCCTCTTCACCCAACATGAGAAACTGATCCCACTGAGATGAGGCCTCCCCGTCAAAGTGGTTTTGAAGATGTAAAAATAAGGAAGTGATGCATGATTCATGAGTACTAGGGTAGGCACACTACCTCATTGCTTGGGAGACTGGATTAGATCAGATGAATTGAAAACAGAAATCTGCCACTTTCTTATTTTTATCCTTACGGTATTGGTAACACACAATATTTATCCTTTTGTGATTGACTAGTTTCACTCAGCATTATGTTTTCTAGCTCCATCCATATCATGACAGGTGTCATACTTTCATCACTGCTTTTTTCGACATGCATGGTATTCCATGGTGTGTGTGTCAGGATATCTTTATCCATCCTTCTACTGGAGCACACTTGAACTATTTCCATCTTTTTGCTATTGTAAAATGTGCTGCATTTTTTTTTTGCCTCTCCTACTTTGGGGAAGTATATGTCTAGCAAAATTATTGCTGACTGGTATGGGATTTGTATACTCAGTTGTTTAGGCAATGCCATATCATATTCCTCAAAGTCTGTGCATGTTTACAAGCCCACTAGCAGTGTACAAGAGTTCCAATCTCTCTGCACTGCTTCCAGCATTTTATCCGACTGGGCTGTCATCATGGTGTGAGGTGATATCTCATTTTTGTTTTGATTAAAGCCATTTATTTTCTATCACTTCATATGCATATGAAAGTTAGACAATGAATAAGGAAGAGCTCAGAAGAATTGATGCATTTCGATTATAGTATTTGCAAAGAACATTGTGTAGAGCATACATTAGGAGTTGAAGTGCAAATCTATCCTGAAAGACGTGCATCAGAATACTCCTTAGAAAGAAGGCTAATGAAACTTTGTGTAACTTACTTTGGACATAACAGGTGGCATCAGTCCCTAGTGTAGAAGAACATTGTACTTGATAGAGGGTGGGTAAGGAAGAGAAAATCCTGAGTGAGATGCACCTACATAGTCACTGCAACTATGGGCTGAAACATAACAATGATTATGAAGATGACATGAGACCAAGTCATTTTTTTTCTCTTGGGCATGTGGTTACGATGAGTTAGAACTGAATCCATAGCACTTAATAGCATAATAACTGATAAAAGGATCTTGCAACTGAAGTTGTGAATCTTTTACAGCTAATCTAGTGTTGACCTAAAATTCATTAATCAAAACATTTTTAAGTTAATGAATTTAATATTTATATCTCAGTTTATAGAACTAATTTTGGATATGAAATCGGTTCAAGTGTGTGAGCATATGTAGTAAGTTGTTATTCTGTTTACCTAGGCTACTTTGATTTTATTAGAGCAAAGATGAGAAAACCATTAAAAATTGCCCTTCATAGATAAGAGAGATTCTGAAATCCTGGAGCTTTGGATTCTCTTTTTAAAAATCATTTTATTGGGGGCTCATACAACTCTTATCACATTCCATAAGTACATCTGTTGTATGTGAAGTACATTTGTTGGATTCTTGGTGATCGTCTCTGTATTATCAATGTCAGCTGCCCTTCAGGAATGAAAAGGGAGCTGTTCAATTGAATTGATGCTCCTCATTATTTAAGGTTTCGGTCATTGTGTTTGTACTGGATTAATACGAGGCACCCAATAACAATAAAGAGAAGTGAACTTTACCTTTGCAAGCCTTATCTATTGGATTTATGTGTTGTAGACTTGAGAGTTTCATTTCACTCTATGAAAGTTTGACCTGTGTTGCCCTTCTGTTTTGTAAGAACATGGTCATGGGGGGTGTGGGAGGACTGGTCTTTTGAAATACCCCGAATAGCAACAGCACTACCAGAAACTTTCTCAGTGACCAGAAAAACAAGACTGTGTGATTATGCCATTCTGTTGAGAAAACATGTGCAACTTTGTCAAAAGGAAGCTTAAGAAAACAGCAGTGAAGTTGCAAAGAAAACACAAATAAGCATTTTTGATTACTAAGGTTCCACATCGAAGTTCAAAGAACTTTAAATGGAATCACCTGGCCGCCAAGGACCTTAGAAGAATAGACCTTTTCTCAGGATCATATGACACTTGCACCGCCCCAAACCATGTGATTCTATTGAAGTCATAATTAGCAACCTTTGTTGACAGTGTGCTTTGTTGATGTTTTTCATTTCTGTCCCATAACAATTATAATTCATTTTAGTCTATATACCCTTAATAGTTTGACTGAATCATTACAGTTCTCAAGAAGTAGCATTCAGTAAGTATGTGGTGATCACTTACTTTGATGGTGTATAGAGAATTGTCCCCATTCACTAGCTTTTAACACTGCTTGCTGCTTATAACATTTAGGCAAAATCATGCAGGTAGCCCTGTTAAACTCATCTCCTGGTCTTGTCATTAGCCTGCATGGTACATAAACAGTCACTATGTAGTAACTAGTAAAATGATTTAAATGCTTAGGATATTTATTTTATGTTTGTAATATATAATAATTTGAGGCTGCCTGAATGAAACGCTTCTGAACTACCAACTATTTGAGCTCACAATCCTCTTATTTAATAGCCTAGTATTCTGTTGTTTTTTTGTTTCAAAGAAACACATTCAGGAAATATGCACTGGAAAATGAAGCAATTGATGCAATGGAGCCCCAGAGAAGACCTTCTCTGGAACTCCTCTCAAGTAATTCTCCTCACAGTGTAGCCTGTCTCAAGATATTCCTCCTCTGCCTCTCTTTGGAACATACTCATTCACCCTCCCACTCCTCCCATTCTTCAATCCATCTAGCAGCACTAAACACCTATCAAGGAAAACCTGCTTCTTCTGTGGTCCAAGCCATCCCTTTGTAAGTATCATAGCTAAGTACATTAGTCAATTACACAATAGAAATTCTTACTGGGATATGACTTGCTAAACTCATCACAACATTTGTTACACTATCAGTCACCATGCATGGTTAGAGCATGTGATTCCTATAATTAGTTTTGGTGGCAGTCAACATTGGATGTGAATATAGTGTGTGTCTCTTCAACAGCAGATGAGTTTTTCCTACCGGGTTGTCTAATACATTCTCTTATCTTTAAAAAATATTTTAGTATAAATTAGGGAAAGGTTTACATTTCAAATCATTATTTTGGTATGCAACATCTTAGACAATGACTTAGCTCACCTCCTAGGATCTTGCCCGTTCCCTTCCTTTGTCCTCCTTCCCCTGGTTGGATATTATTTCCCTCTTCTCCCAAGTTATCACCAGACTAGCCTCTAGCCTACTGCCTTCCCTCCTTTCAGTTCTCTTCCTAACTGTACCTTCTATTGTCTTTATGAAGAAACTCATTTCCAAGTTTTTATTACATGATGTTCTATGGTAATATCATTACAAGCTGTATTTACTCAAATTTCTTCACACAGTTCTGGTTCAGTTACATTGAGAATGCTCAAATATGGTTATACTATACAGACCAAATGAATCTCTTCTGTTTCCTTCACTGGTGCTCTGTAAGAGTGTTGTTTTTTGAACAAATAAAAATATCATGTGTTCCTTTATTATTCTCCTGCTCTTTCTAAGTAACCACTGGATTACTTTACAATTAAGTCTACTCTGACAGAGAATGGGAGAGGTTCTAATCTTCTAAGGATGTTTTTTTCTTTCTTTCTTGAAAGGTTATGATAACGAGAATTGGTATCTCATAAAAAGCCAAAATCAATATCGCCATTGACTTTATCCACATAAGAGGCTTAACTTCGTAGTTGACTTCTGAACAAGAGAAGCAACGTAACAATCAGTCTCTGGTGAATCCACAAGTTGAAATCTGTAACATACAAAATGTTTCTTGAATAACAAGGAAAGTAGGTTGGAACTTTATAAAGCACTATATTTTGGCAAATACATCCTCATTCTTACCTGTTCTGAGGAGGAAGAAGACAAAGAAAACCAATTAACTGCCACTAAGGGTGATTCTGATGCATGGAAACTCTATAGGAGAGGGGAGAACTGACTCTGGGGGTTCCCCAAAATAGGAACTCTTTTTTTTCTTCCAAAAGGAAATTCAGGATTTATTCATTTCATTATTTTATACTTTGGTGTAATGTAACAGCTGAGATTGATCATAACAAAACAGGAAATGGAGCTTCATACACACACACACACACACACACACAAAAAGAAAAACTCAAGCCATTATAACCCCCATAGCCCCCCTTTCAAAACATGTCAAGTTGCTTCTCTGTGGAATTTGAAAAATAAATTCTATCACTCTCGCTAATTTATCCCTGACCTCAAAGTGCAATTATGCTAATAGGGAGCAGTAAGGAAGAAAGAGAGTTTAACATTTTTGTCTTTGGAGACACTTAAAATTTGTGAGTGTGATTTGCTGTTGTTGCATATCCACTATCATAATAAGTAGATTATTTCTGATTTCCTCACTATGTAATACAGAGGAACCCAATTTTAGTTCTATTCCACCAAGTCACTTTGTCATTTCAAATTCACACAGAAAATTAAAGTAGGTATTGAAATAGATCAATAAAAGGTGTGTTTCATTGAAAATTCCCAAAAGAAAATATATAATAATTTGCCCTACTTTTCTTTTGTGATGGTGACAAATTTGTGAGCTTCTTATACTTGAGAAAAATATTTCATCAGAATGGAGCTGTCCTTGTGGATTGACACTAATTAACTCTTTGTGGGAGTAGAAAGTTTCCTCTTTCTCTGGAGAAGCAGCTGGTGACTTTAAAGACTGATCATGTGGATCACAGCCCAATGCATAATCACTAAACCAACAGGACTCTTTTCAAGAGCAATCATAGCTAATATTTATTTGTATGTCAAACATGATCCTAATTATGAAATAATAAATACATTATGGCATTCAGGTGCACATATAGTCTCCATTTTTCATGAGACAAAATTAATAATCTTAAATTACCCAAGATCACACATGTTCACGGTATGAGGTGAACATATGTCTATGGAGCATAGAAGGTAGTGTGCTTTTATGTCACTCATAAGATATGGTAGGTGATGTTTAAATAGATCTTAAAATAAATTCTATTTTCCTTACTTACCAATTGAAAGAGGCATGTTGTTTTCTTTGTTATAGGGATTGATAGGCCCTGAGTCCTCCTCATTTCAATGTCAAGAACCCACTATGGTTTACCACCAGGTTAAAGCAATTTGTAGGATCATTAGGTATTAAAGACTAACTGCATGTCATAACTATGTGACAAGATTCTTTTGTTTGCCAAGGTATCTATTATGAAGGTAAAATGTATGACTTTTCTCTGCTAGCCATCGTAAACAACTTGAATTAACCTAGCCAAAGACGGTTTACTCAGTAAATCCACTGCCATCATGTTGGTTCAACTCATGGTGACTCTATAGGACAGAATAAACCTGTTCTCTAGGGTTTCTGTGGCTATACACTTTGTGGAAGATCACCAGTTATGACCGCTGACATCAGTTTAACATCTGAACACTTTAACCACATCAACATCAGGGAGCCTAATTTACTTCATAATGACCAATCTATTCCAAAGCTTTCAGTTTCCTTTTAATTGTTGTTTCCTCCTTCTCTCTACCTCAGTGGGTGGCAAACTGTGGCTTGAGAGCCATATGGGAATCTTTCAGGGTGAATGTGTTGCTCTGAAATAACAATGAAAACATTTGAAGGCTATTATTTCAGATCATGGGGTGGTTTCATTTGTTTGGAAAAACATATGTAAGACTCGTGAGTGATTTTAAAGTTTTTAGGAGGGACAGAATTGGCTCTTCTGTCTCAAGAGCTTGCCAACCCTTGCTCTACCTTATTAAAGTGGTCTATCAATCTTCTGAGTATTGACCAACATTTTTCAGTGTCTAATTGTTGCATCACAATTGTCTTCCTTTAATTCCCTATTACCTTAAGGAAATTAACATGTAGCTTAATGGCTCTTTGAATTCTTTAACCTTAGTCTCTCTTGTTATCCTTAGCAAGTTGTTCTGTCAAGATCATTGAGGCCAGCATGTTGCTCAATTCAATGGTCATTTCTTAAAGCCCACTATGATCTTTCAGCAGCATTTGTCTCTTTCTCTTCACTTATTTTCAGGGCCTCTACCCTTCTGAATTTCCTCCTACCCCACTAGACACTCTTTTTCACTTTCCTTCACTAAAATCTTCCTCAAACTCCCAATCTTCAAAACATTGGCAGGTGATTCAACCTTCAAAACTTTTAGTTCATTTACATTTAATACACATTTGTTCCCTTCAGAGTGTGCTTTCTTGACTCATGGTGTTAGTGATGGTTGTCTGGTTAAGAAAATGATGTCTCCAGCTCACAACTCACCCCATAACTTCAGATGTGTCTATCCCACTGCCTGTGCATCATCACTAAGTGTGTGCTCATTTCCACTTCAAAGGTAGTTTGTGTCGGGCATGACTTATTTCCATCTCATGTTATCTCAATCCACTTTTCTCCTACAGTCCTTGCTACCAGTACTGCTGCATGCAAACATACATCAGCAGCACTTTGGTTACATCGAGTGTCTGTGATTGGCTACTTTTTCTGTGCATTGCCTTTTGCAACCCATTAAACCATAGGGAGACCTGCATCAATCTGGAAGTGTGAGGGAGGGAACACTGATGGCACCACGCTTAGCCAGGAGGAGTTTGAAAGTGAGTAAGTTGTGAATGCTTTCTGGTCTGTCCTTGAGCTGACGATCCTCAAGATCCTTCAACAAGTGCCTCAAAGGGCCCAGAGTCATCTCAAGTTTATATTTTCCGTAGGAATGACCTGCTCAAGAACTCATCTCTGGATTGACCTTTGTTTTTGTTTGTTTGTTGTTTTTTGTGCATCATTGCCCTCTGGTGGTGGGAGTAGGATGCCCAGCCTTTTGCTCCTGTGGAGCCTCTGCTGGAATTGAACCTCCATCCCAGTGGGCCGCAGTCCCGCACACAACCACTACGCCACCAGGGCTCAGCTTGGATTGACTTTTATGCTCTTCCTTTTATTGGTCCCTTACTCCTATTTCTGGGGTTACTTTTCAAAATATACCCCCTGCCAAAATTCCCTTGGCTGACATTACAGGACTGGACTGAGACAAAATTCCAAATCTAACTCTGGGCCTTGTCTTCGGAACCTGTTCCTCTTTCATCCTCAATCCCCATCCTCCATTGTAAAGCTTCTCTGTTCCAAACCTTGGGAGTCAACCCTGACCTTTTCTCTTCTTTTCACACTCCTTGTCCACTTTACCAGCAACCCTTTTCATCTCAAACTAAAAAAATGTATCCATTGCCTGATCACTCTCCACGACCTATCTGCTTTTGCAAAGCTACCATAATTTTCACATTCATTTTACCCATGAGCTTTCTAACCTCTCCTCCCACTCCAATCTTTGCATCCCTTCAATTGGTTCTTAACATTATAGCTAAAATTATCTTTTAAATATAAGTAAATCATATCACTCCCTGGTCTGGAACCTACTCCCCACATTTTGATTGCGTTCACATTTAGAACACAAAATTCAATGTCATCCAACTTCCTTTCACATATCTAACTTCAAATTTTCCTACTAATTTGATCTCAAGATCTTTTCACATGATTCTATTTCCCTGGAATGTTCTTGTATCTTGATGGGTTGCTGTTTAACCTGATGCAGATCTGTACTCAATTGCCCTCCTCAGTAGGGTGTTTTCCAGTTATGTTATTTAAGATCACAAGCCCTGATGTCAGAATAGTTTCAAGTTGGCCTGCTAACTACAAGATCAGCAGTTCAAAACCACTAGCCACTCGGTGGGAGAACAACAAGACTTTCTGTTCCTGTAAAGCAGTGGTTTGCAACCTGTGGCTTGGGACACCTTTGGGGATCAAACGACCCTTTCCCAGGAGTCTCCCGATTCATCACAGTAGCAAAATGGCAGTGAGGAAGTAGCAATGGCAATAATTGTATGGATGGGGATCCCCGCCACATGAGGCACTGTATGAAAGGGTCGTGGCATAAGGAAGGTGGCCAGTCACTGCTACCTTCTCAGAACCCCCTCCCCCAAGGGCAGTTCTACTATATCCTATAGGGAAAACATGAGTCAGAATCAACTCGATGGCCATGAATTGGCGTTTGATTTTTTTGAGTTGGCCTCCACTCACCCACTCCACTCATAAGTTTTAGCACTAAAGTGATTATGTGATTGATTGTCCAGACTGTGACACTATGGAAAATGAAAGAAGCCACCAAGATTAATCACTCTCAAAGTGCGGGATTCGATGAGCTCACCCCAGGCAATAATCGCTTCCCTCTGCGTCGCCATCATATATATCATTTTATATGCATTTGGACTGCTACCATTCCCTCAGGGCAGAGGACTTTGTCGAATTTGTTCTCTTCTGATTCCCTGTATCTCACCAGGAACACACTATGCATGTGAGAAATGTTCATTGACACATAGTGCAAAAAAAACCTCATTTGCTATTGAGTTCATTCCAACTCACAGTGATCCTCACGGATAAGTAGAATTGCCCCCGTGGGTTGGCAAGACTTGCTCTTTACAGGAGGAAAAAGCCTCATCTTTGTCCTTTAGAAAGCCTGGTGGTTTGAAGTCCTGACCTTGTGATTATTAGCAGCCTCGCTCTTAACCACTACATCCCCAGGGATCTGGCACATAATTAGCTCTCAAAAATTGGCAGTTTTGTTCTCAATATGTACCAGTATTATGCTTGCCTGAAAACAAAATTGATTGCTCTCAATTTTGCCTAAGAACCGTGATTCTCCAGTGATGCTATGCACCTTATTTATGCTTCAGTAATATTTTCACGGTCTGCTTGTATAGAGATGCTTGCAGATGTTATATAACTTTTATTTAAATTGTCTACAGTTATTGAGCTTTTTAATCCAGCTACCTTGTTAGCTGGATGACATACAAGCATTATATCACATACTCGTGGATTATTCTTTTATATAGTGGGGCAAAGTAAAATATTAGGCGGTAATCCTTGTGTGAGGTATGTATTTTACAGTGCACAATGTTAAGTTATTTGAGGTCCAGTTGTGAACATTTTTAAGAATGGTTGAACTCATAATTGTAATAGCCAGTAGCATATCTCTAGTATTCTTTATCCAGCTAGAAAATGGAGCTAAAAATATCTTAGAAGAGTAATTTTGAGTTCTTTTAGTAGAATTCTAGAAATGCAAATTCAGATAATTGTAATGATCAATCATTTACTGGTATGTTAATTTCTTAATGCATTCAATTTATCAGTAGCAGGTTTTTCGTAATTCTAAAGAAGCAAAGCTTAATTCTCTTTTTACTGATTAATTGTGGGGAATTATACTTCTGGCAGTTGACAAAGGGACTTACATTGCTTGCCTCAATTCCATTCAAGACATAGGTAAATAATAAAAGTAAACAATTCATGAGAAGTGGAAACATAATTAACAGCAATTTTATAAATGCTTGTCTCCTCTTGCAAAAATGCTGGTAAGCTATGCCACGAACTTCTAGTTTTCTTTGGATGAAAAGTGCTTATTAGCTAATCAATGTATAATTCTGAATGTTCCTTAAACATTTTTCAAAAATTAATATCAACCAATTAGAGGTTTCAATTGTGCAAGTATTTAGAAATTCTTTTCCCTCACAGATGCACATTTCATATAATAGTATCCCTTTAAAAGCTGATAGTTGGGAAACAGTGGTAGATTTTTAAATGTTTGCTTTTGCTGCACTGAGCCTTTATATTTCCAGCCATAGCACTTTCTCTACAGTCACATCTATAGCCTTATAATACTGGGCTGTGTTATAAGAGGGCTGTACTTTATTGAGACAGAATGGATGAATGGAAAGTTCACTTGGTAAGTTCTTTAATTTTAATAGTGGATTTCATGCTGAGGAGCCTTGTCTTCTAACCTTTTGTGCAGATAGTGTCCCTTATTCCCATTTGCCCCCTTTTGGATTGCCTGTACTATTTCGTCTACTAGAAAGATCACATCACTGGGTCAAGACTCGTGCTTTCAATTTTGCTTCATTCACTCACTGAATGACCTTAGGTCTTCTTTTAACTGCCTTTACTAGTATATTAATGGTCACCTGGGGTCTTGTGGCACAGTTAATCAAAGTCCTAAAAATAATTTGAATTGTTCAGCCCTACATTGTGCCTCTAGAGAGATTCTTTGAACCAAAGAAGAAAAGTGAAATGGAAGGGAAGATTTGCTAGCACAGTCAACAATATCTCTGTTTGATTATTTCCTTTTAGGGGCTGGCCTGTCTTGATCTCTCCTAGTCACCTAAAACTGAAATATTCATGTCAGAGATCCTTTCTTATTTAATTCCTCATTTAAAGGGCAGATCTTAGAAAATGACAAGACAGACATCTATTTGCAATAGAAATGATAAAAAAGGTGACATTTCTTTATGATACTGGTATTGAGATGCAACAAACAAAACAAAAAAAAATGACCTTACCAGTTATATGCCAATCATATATTGTGGGCTTCATCTACATGTTTAAGTAGTTGAGAAGAAGTAACTGAACTCTAGTAATATCCAAATTGTACCAAGAAGTTAGGTAAAAAATTATTTCTCCTTGAATTTACATTTCTAATCTCTTCCCCACCTTACCAGTTTTCAGTTTCATATTATATTCATCAATAGCCTTTCATCATAGTTGGTTAATTTCAACCTAATCAAAGCAACATTAAAAATGTAATGTACACTTTTGGGATATTTATAATGAGGCCCCTAGAAATCAGTGTAAAACAATCAAGGTGGACTTTAATTGGCTTAAATACATCCCTTCTAAAGTGAAAATGATTTTAAAATGTTTGTGGGTTTTATGGGTACCATTTGTAGAGTCTAAAGATAATCTGAAAAGAAACTAGTTGGGAAAATATTGCAGTATTCTGGAGAAAAAAAGATGGTGGTCTTTTTCATCTAGATGCTGAAAGTTCAAATCCAAAGCAGAGACATGGAAAATGACAACAGAATTGATAGGACTTCATTGCTGAGTTGACTGTCTTAATAAAGTACAGGAAGTAGTCAAGGCTTTTGTTTTTTGTATGTCAGTGGAGGAAATGCTATCAAACAGAGTACAGTTTTATAGAAGTATTATTTTTTCAATATGACATTGTAGTTTCTGTACATTCTCTAGATAGAAATATCTAGTATATGATAAGGTTTGCAAGACTTAAAATGGTGAGGCTCGAGATTTAGATCTGGAAAGCACTTGGAAGAAGCACACCAGCCTGTGTGATCCAAAGATGACAATAACAAATTCTAAATATGATGAAGGGAAATCTATCAGAGCTTATTGTAAACAGCCAGTTTGTGGAAGGCTATGGAGGACAGTGGAAACTGCAGAGTGTCTGGTCGGGTTGGGGCTCTGGCAGATCCCCTCTAGTCACAGGTAAGGACTCCAACAGTTTTATTCTCACACAGAGATTATTGTAAACTTGGTTATGGGAGTTGAGCCATGGTATAATATGACATTTGTTCACATGACCTCCCTCTTGACCAGTATGAATTTGCTCTATGTTCAAATATTACTTGATTGTTCCAAGAAAGATATTTCTTCTCAAGCATTTTAAATATTATTGGTGTTTTTCTTTTCTAGTCTTTATTTTTAATCTTTATATTATCATTATGGTCTTCTTTCTATTTAGTTTTTTAATAAATTTTTGTTAGACCTCCCAGTTTAGGAATCACCAAAAGAGTGGTTGCATGGAGACAATAGTTGATGCAATGGTTTATGAAGAAAGGGAAGTGGGGGTTAGGGAGGGATCCTTGGGTGCCGGAGGTGGGAGGAAGCTTTAGAACTGATTTGATGATATACATATGCAACTCTTTTTATAAAGGGTTTAACCATGGAAGTGTATGATATATGGAAATTATATGAAGAAGAGTACTAAAATAAAAAAGAACACCAAAAATTATCTATGGTTAGAATGGGTGAAGGAGGGAGAGTCTTTGCTTAGGGATCATTGAGTTCATTTTAATGACAGAGGAACAATTTGGAGAGGGATAGCAAAAATGGTTGTACAACAGGAGGAGTATATTATTCAGTAGCACTAAATTACATATGTAGTAGTTGTTGAATGGGTGAATGTTTCACTTTGAATATTTTTGCCAAAAATGAAAAAAATACATGAAAAACAAGAAGTACAGGGAAAAAGAAAATATTCTAAATTTGATTGTAGTGCATGTTCTACAACTCTTGTTGAGGTGGTTGAGCTATTGAATTGTATGATATGTAGAGGATGTGCCAATAAAACTGTTTAAAATACAAAAACAAAATATTGTTGATTAACAACATTTACAGATTGGCAGAAAGAGAAAACGAGGAAACAAAATTAGTAAGTAGTTGAAGAATTATATATGCACAAATCATGACAAATGGGAAGTAGTCAAAAACATCGTCCAGACATAGGGGAAACAGCCTTAAATCCAAGGAAAAGATCTAGCAAAATAGTATGCAGTCTTTACTAGAGTTGGCAACTCTGTACTGCACACTGTTGCAAGAGAGTTTTTACTTGAATTGAAAATATATTCCAGAGGGCCGAACATTGAGTGTAAATGGAGAAAATGGAGTGCATGGTGTTAGATGAATGACTAAGAAAGGTTAGTATGGAGGGGAATGCAGGACAATAGCTAAAGGAGAAAACAGGCTCCAGGATGGTATGTGTGTTATCTGTGGTTGTTTTCTTTTTTTAATAGAATTAAGAACAAACATATGGAACGTAAGCTTGGAAACTGGTAGAAGCCTATATGTTGCACAGGGAACTGAATAGACTTGAAATATGATTGGATGCACATAGACCAAGGAAAGTGTTACTAAGTAAAGGCAGTACCCATTGTAGCAAAGACCTTGAGAAAGCCTAAAGTATGGGCTTATCCAGTAACAAGTTCTCTTTGTTAAATAGGCGACAATGTCAGCTGGACTCAGTGAGAGTGGGTGGTGACTAGAATGAGATCCATTGGGAGAGTCAGCACTAAGAGATGGAAATGACTATGGGCAAATATGACAAGTGATATTAAGGTTTCAGAGAAGGCAAGAGAAACATTTTATATCTAAGTTGTACGTGAAGGAACCCTGGTTGTGCATGGCTAACGTGTGGGGCTGCTAATGGAAAGGCTAGCAGTTTAAACCATGAGGTGTCCCAAAGAAGAAAGATGTGGCAGTTTGTTTCCTTAAAGATCCCAACCTCAGAAATTATGTGGGACAAGTTTACATGGTCCCGAATGGACAGGTGAAAAGGAATCAACTCAATGATGATGAGTACATGTAAAAGGTTAACTTGCAGACCGTCAAGAAAGAAAACAAACAAGCTCACTACTGACTTGTAGCAACCCTTTAGTACGTGACATGTATATAATAAGAAAAAGCTATATACGCAGATAGAAGAACAAGTGATAAAGTCCTTCCAATATCACAACCAAACTCCATGCCATCTGACACATAGTGACCCTTTAAGACTGGGTAGAATTGCCCCTGTGGGTTTCTGAGACTATAATTCTTTATGATGGGAGAATGCCTCATCCTTGACACAGTGATATATTATGGTCATGATTTCATATCTTACACTATCCATTGTCTCTCTTCACCCACATTTCTGTTACTCATCCCTTTCGTGGGTAGAGAGACTATATATCCAAATTTGTGATGAGTTTGCCTAACCCCCTACTACCACCACCGTCTCCCTACTTTCATAGTTTTGCTACTCCCATTACTGTTCCTAAGAGTTTATCTGTATTGGATTCCGCGTGCCCAGGGCTCTTATCTGTACCAATGTGTGTACTCTGGTCTAGCCGGATTTAAAATTGGGTCATGGTAGTGGGGGGCATCAGGAATGAGAGGGATGATGTGTGTTTCATAGGTGCCATTATTTACTCTGGTTGAATCATACTTTGCTTTTAGCTTTTCTGTGGGGTATGTCCAGTTGTCTACAGATGGGCTTTGGATCTCCACTTCCCCCACCCCCTACCTTCATTTTCATTGATACAATTATTTGTTTTGGATTTTTTCATACCTGATACCTAATCCTGTTGACATCTCATGATCACACATGCTTCTTCCATGTGGGCTTAATTGCTTCCCTGTTAAATGGCCACTTGTTTAACTTCAAGTCTCTAAGACCACAGACATTATATCTTTTGATAGCTGTGTACCACAAGCCTTCTTCACCATATTTGCTTATGCACCTATTTTGACTTCTGTGATTGTGTCAGAAAGGTGAGTATCAAGGACTGCCAGGTTATTAGATCGCTCTTCTTGTGTTTAGGGAGGCCTTGACTAGAGGCACAAAGTCTGTCTGCTATCTTAATACTTCACATATGAACATATGTACTTTGACCTCTATCCCTATCATTATTAATTAGTATATGTATATATACATGCCTACAGTTATACTGCTATAAATATATTTTGCCTCCTAGTCTTTCATCTATTTCCTGTCACATTCCTTCAGTCCCACTATCATGCTCACCCTCCATTCGATCCTCACTGATTCCTCTCAGACACATTGCACTCAATCAAACCCCATGAGCCATTATATACCCTCCTCACTATCAATTTCAGACCTCTGGTTTTTATCTTGCCCCTGAATTTATTGGCTCCTGCTCTTCCTCCCTGCCCCCTCCTCTCCCATGCCCCCCTTCCCCCAAAACTTCTGGTCCCGTTGTTTTCTACTTGGAATTATTTCCCCTGCCTATCTTATATAGATAGACATAGAGCAAAAGAAAAAAACAAGCTGATACATGGTTCCAGGTCTGTCTGCTGAACCTTAACAATGGTTTCCAATGGATTCTGATGAAGTACCAAGCCTTGACTCCTGAATCAGATGTCTATTTTCAGGATTCCTTGCAGAACTTTGTTACTTTGCTCTGATTGCTTCCCTGTTGCCCGCCCCTCACATTTCACCCCACTGCGCATGGGGCAGACAGGGCACACTTTCCACACAGTGACTCCAGTTGCTGTCCCCTCTGATGCTATGGATCAGTGAGAGGCTGTCATGTCTCATGGTGCAGCTGGCCCTATGGTCCCCTCTGTGCATTGGCTGCTCTGAGCAGGGATGTTGTCCTTGGGGCTTGCTGGGCTACAGCCCTGACTCTTTCTCAGGTATTTCGCTGCTCCATGTTCCATATATGTTGCTCTTAAGACTTGGTGCTTCAGGATGGAGTCTGGTCCCTCTCTCCCTTTCCTGTGAAGACATAAACTTTGAGATTTTTAGTGCCCTGTGCCCCCATCATCCATTTTTCCTTTCTCTTTTTTCCTTCATTTTGGCTGCTATATGCATTCCAGGGTTGTTGGCCAATTGTGAAATGAGAAAGTGATGATCTGTCCTTGAAACCTTCACCCAATTCCCAATAAAAATGAAACAAAAGAGGAATAGATCAATGTGCTCTAGTGCTTTCATAATATGGGATTTTTGCATCAATAGACATTGCAAGACATGGACAAAACTGTAGAACGTTCTACTTAAAAAACTCAGTTAATCTTACAAGGATGAATATTTAGTATCACTATTGTAATAAGGAAAAAGAAATAAAAAGAAAAGGGGTTTAGAGTTGAATAGATAAAATTTGGATGACTAGGAGGAGGCTAGGTACTCGGGAGGGATGTGCGCCTGCGAAAAATGGAGGGTTTAACAGGATATTGTTGATTTCATTTATTTAGTTGTATTTTACATACACGTACACATATATAAACATTATACATAATGTTTCCTTAACACTCCCCCCACACACACACATACCGCCAGATTCCTTATCCTTTAAGTCTAAATAGTGGTTTGAGTGGCTTAAGTAAAGGAGGAGGTAAAGTAAAATGGACATAGACTTAGAGTCTTTAGTGACAAACAAGTTCATCTGAAACAAACAAAATGGATGGAAGGAATATCCAATGTATCTGGACCAAAAAGAATTATTTGATGTTCAATGACTTCGATAGTGAACGAAGAAATCTGAACTTCACGAAGGATTAACTATAAAACAAGGCTCTAGAAATCCTTAAACACAAATTGATAAGTTTCAACAAATAGATGTAATACTGGACCTATTCCACATCTAATGCTAAGAAATTTGGAGGAGCACTATCTGACCAATCAACCATGTTTGTATACATTTTTCAAAAGTGACTCAAGTAATAGTAGAAATAATTGAAGAGTATCATTCTCAGTAAATGTTTTCTGTAGATTTTTTAAAGAAAATCTTTGTATCAGTATTTTGGCATGAAAAGTCAGAAATTCAAGTAAATTCAGAAGTTTTCTTATATGTGGTAGAACTTGGCTGAAAGCAGGGAATACCAGAAAGATATTTGCCTATGTTTTATGAATTGTGCAAAGGTATGTGGCTCTGTGGATAATAACAAATTATATGTAGTATAGGGAAGGATTCGCATTCCAGGATAGCTAACCATGCTCACGTGGAACCTGTACATAGACTCAGACAATTATTTAAACAGAACAAAGAGACATTTGAAATGGTATATCTCAAGACTATAAATTTCTACCATACTTGCTCAATCGCTGTGCTGAGAAAATCACCTAAGAAGCTGAACTATATGAAGAAGAGTGTAGCATTGGGATTGGAAAAAGACTCACAGACTATGGATACAATTTTGCTTCCTTAAAAGAGAGGATTTGAAGGACTTATTTATGAAGTTCAGAAACAACAGTCTTCTGGGTGAATCACATATCAACATAAAGAAAATAAAAATTCTCACAACTAGAGTACTCAAAAACATCATAATAAGCTGCATAGACTGAAGTTGTCAAATATTTCATTTTACTTGGATGCTCAATCAATGCCTATAGAAGCAACAGTCAAGAAATAAAAATTATATATATATATACTCAATTATATATTAATATATACATTTACATTGCCTTGAGCAATTGCGCTTCAAAAGTCCCATTTAAAGTATATCCAGAATGCACCTTATAAATGAGGATCATAAGGTCGCATGCCATGTCCTGTGTACATTTCATCTGGAACCTGTTCCTAGAGAACATTCTTAAAGTAGAAGATTAGTGTAAAAGAGGAAGACCCTCATGATTCATTCACAAATGACTATATTAATAGGTTAAAACATAACAATGATTGGGAAGATGGCACAGGATTCAGTCTTCAATTTTTTTTGGGGGGGGGGCATCACTGCTCTCCGGTGGTGGGAGTAGGAGGCCCAGCCCCACTGCTGGAATTGAACCTCCATCCCAGTGGGCCGCAGTCCCGCGCACAACCACTACGCCACCGGGGCTCAGCCCCCAGTCTTCAAATTTTTATAAATTAGTTTCTGTATTTTAAAATTTTTCCACAACATACAGTTCACATACATTACATTAGTTCAATCATATTCAGAAGAGTCGTGTAGTCATCATCACAGAAAATTCCAGGAAAAATACTTACCTGGCAGGGGAGATACCATGATCACGAAGGTAGTTTTCCAAGGGTGAGGCATATCCATTGCACTCTGGATGTGCTGACCCCTTGCGATTTCTCTAAATGTGGGAAACTTGACTGCATAATTCGTCGTAGTGGGGACTGTATTTGCGCTCTCCCCTGGTTAAAAGAGAGAGAGAGAGAGAGAAAATTCCAGGAAGTTTCTTCTTCCTAGTACACAGTGTGATTCCTGCCAGCCTGCCCCTCAAGTTCTTTGAATTTATTAAATCAGTAATTGCCTCTATAAGTGCACCTAGTTTGGGTTTCATACATAGAAAATCATAAAAAAATCAAGACAGAATACAAACAAATGGCCCAACAACAATGACACAACGTAACAAAAACAAACTTCAGTAGAAAAATAAGCAAAAATATTAAAACTGGAGCAATTATACATTGGACCAGGAAGACAACTAATGAATGAGTGGATATCACATTTTTATCTAACTACCATTGCAATAACCCACCCTGCAAAGTGGTCTGCTGACAGGGTCCATAGTCAGAGGGGATTGGAGGACTTAATTTTTTTCTTTTGTTCTGTCATTCATAGTTCCCATATGAGCTGAAAATGAGTCCCAAGCACCGACCACATGCCCATGTGTACCTTGTTAATGTTTCTAGTTTTGAAGAACTTACTCACGTGGGCTCCAATTAGCCTTATTTACCTTACTTATTCCTTAAATTGTGATCTCTTCCATGGTTCACAATTGGCTTTGCCCCCAAGGATGTCACTAAAGAAGAAAATCAAAGGCACACTTAGCCAGGTTGCTCAGACTGATTGGGCCTTCAAAGAGACTCCAAGTGCCAAGTACAGATGGTGATTTATTGTGCCTACAACTTTCACAGAATACCTTCATTTGAGTATTGATATATATACAATTCTTCATGTTTTGCTGTTTTAAAATTTTTCCAGGAATCTTTGGAGAGATTATGTTCACTAAGAAATCTAAAAATGTAGTTTCCACTCATTTCAGCAATGTTATAAGCGCTTTGTTGTCTTCTGCAAGAAGAAAAGTGATTTCCAAAATAATTCTTCCATTCTACTACATCTCTTACTATTGTTATCATGACACAATTCACATTTCAGAACCAACTTGGATTTATTAAATCCGATCCTCTTTTGACATGTAAGTGGATGGAGTCGCCAGAGGCATGGCATTTACTATCGCTGTGGTGAAACTTAAAATCATAGCGGTCAGCTACAGCTAACTCGGGCTTGCTCATTGTAAAGATTGTTTTTAGGCAATGGGTATGTGATATTTAAACAACCAAATGAAAGATTAACAATTTAAATAAGCCATCTATTTGACATTTTTGGTAGAAAAGACCAACAGAGTGCACCTGAATACCCTTTTCTCAGGGAAAGCAGTTTCAGAGACCAGAGTTTGTTCTTACAATTTTAGCTTCCATTGAAATTTTAAGGAGGTTATTCCCATTTGGAAGCTCATTTCCCCATCCAGAATTTTCTCTGTAGGCTGATTTTACAAAATGACTGTACTAATTTGAGGACAAAACCCAGGTCCAATCATTTAGGGATTTATATTTTATTTATGCTCTATGATATTAAGGAAAATGGGCTAGTCTGCTAAACTACTGGAATTTATTTATGTTATCCTTTGCAGAAACATATGTGGAGCTATTTCACAATGTATTTTCTGTAATATTTTGGCTAAATTTCAGTGTAAAAATGTTAATCATTTTTATTAGATACACTTCAGACCACTCTTTAATGCAAACAATACACAGTCAAGATTAATAGAAGCTATAAATAAAAAGAAGCTGTAATAGTATTGATAAAAATCAGCTTAGCAAATGGAAATGAGGAAGTTCAATAACAAATAATATACTGCCATGACATAGCCCATCGAGTTGTTATACGAGGCCACATGAATAACAGACCTTCAAATGATTTAGGTGGCTTGCAGTATAATCAGCTTCTTGGATGGTAAGCTACTAGAAGGGATAACCAGCCTCGGTGCACATGGTGTTGAGCCTAATATCCTTAAGGTAAATATAAATAAACATTGTATACTTTATGAGAATTTACATGCTGTAACTGTACCATCATCATGGGCAAGCTTTTCCCCATCTGTTATAAGTTTAATTGTGTATTCCCCACCCCCTTCCAAATATATGTTGCAAACCGTTATCTTTATGCCTGTCATTATCATCCCATTTGAGAATAGGTTCTTGTTTTAATTAGGCAGCATCGGCATAGGATGTTCAATGCCAAACTCTTTTAACATAAGTTATTGTTGTTGTTAGGAATGGCCAAGGTAATTCTGAATCATTTATTGCCCCTGTGTACAACACAATGCAATTCTGTGTGGTCCTGGACTCCCAACAACCCTTGCTGTGCTTGACCCCATTAATAAAGCCAGTTCATCAATCACATTGTGGCACTCATATGCTTATGTTAATTTTATGATTGAGATGTGGGGGTGGAGTCTAGCCTGTTAATCTGGAGATAGCCATTGAGTAGCCCATGAGGCCTCACTGTGGGCATGGCTTTCTCCTGATACGTATGGGAAATCTCGTGATATTACCCTCATGGAGATGAAACTCCATCTCCCCGGTTTTGGGGAGTTAGTCTCAGAGATGATTAATCACAGACAAAACAAGATGGTAGTGTCTGAGGAGCCAGAGAAGCCGCATAGCTTGGCCCTGATGGAGCCAGACTTCTGAAGCTGGAGAGGCCATGAGGAGAACCCTGCCATGATGAGTTGCTTCTGCCATTACTGGATGCTGTTGATGAACCCTGAGCCCTGGAAGTGAGGAGCCATGGCGAGACCCCTGCCAGCGCCGGGATTCTGCACCCACTGACCTGTGACTTTGTGAGTTGGAGGGAAACATTATAGACTGATTTCGGGCATATGGGCTAATATCGGACTTATGACTTTGAACTGGACTGCACTGGGATACTTTCTCGGTATTCCATTCCTTTTGCATATAAACCCTTTCCTTATATCCATATGCGTGTCTATGGAATTTATTCCTCTAGTCTACCCAGACTAACACACAGATCGAGGGGTTAACTGACTCTCTACCAAGCACAATGCAATTTTCCATAGAATGGACCAGCCTGCATAAATGTCCACAATAGAGATGAAGTCTTGGTGTCCTTGCTTCCAAGGAACATTCTGGCTGTACTTTTAAGATGGATTTGTTCATTCTTCTGTGGATTTATGGTTTTTTTAATATTCTTCAACAATATAACTCAAAAGTATTAAATTTTCAGTCTTAGTTATTCATTGTTCAAGTAAATTAGAAGAAAACAGCATCACAATCAGAAGACTCAACAATTTATCATGTGCAGAAGATGCAGCATGTCTTTCTAATAAAGAAAAGGAGTATAAGCACTTACTGATGAAGATCATAAGCTTCAAAGTCTCAGAATAGGAATAATAATCAACATCATGAATAAAAGGCAAAAGATTTAACCGGTTAGGTATTTAATTTTACATAGATCCCTAATTAAAGTGCAACTCAGTAGCAGTGAGGGAGGGGTGGGGGAGAACGAGGAGGGGATACCAGGGCCTCAAGTAGAAAGAAAGTGTTTTGAGAATATTGAGAGAAACAAATGTACAAAAGTGCTTGACACACTGAGTGTATGTGTGGATTGTAGAATTATACAAGTCCCCAATAAATCTTTAAAACTTAAATAAAAATATATCACACACAAAATATATCACAACAAACCTTTTATAAGTGTTAGAAAATAAAACACTTGGAGAATGAAGGTGAACTTGACCTACTAAGCTAAAGTATTTTCAATCAACTCATATTCACAAAACACTATTTCTTATATTTTTTGCTCAGAATACAAACTGAACAAGTTTGGTAAAAGGATATGGCCTCATATACCAATGGCTCAAGTAGAAAATATTTGGAAATGAAGTTGGCAACATGTGTACATTATTGGGGAGAAAAGGGTGTGGTCCTAATGCACTCCTTTACTGATTTTTAAACCATGACATCTCTCTTTGTTCTTTTCTAATGGTGCCTACTGATCTACATTCAAGTCCTCCGTGAGCCCAATACGGAGTTCTGGAAATTACATTTCTTGCAATGTTATCCATAACTTCTTGTGATCCACATAGTCAAAAGCCTTTATATAGTTTATAAAGCACTAGGTAAGCCATCAATTCCTGGAGCTTTATTTTTCTCTGATGTCTTCCATGCAGTTTGGACTTCTGCCTTCAAAACCATCCATTCTTCATCTACTACCTTCGGTGGGTAAAGGTCAAGCCATTCTATTTAGAAAAGTGACTCTTTGTAGTCCCACCATTTTCTACTCATGTTTCCTGAGTCATTCAATGAAAACTAAATCCACTGTGCCAACCTTACTCCTTTCCAATCACCAGTAATTATCCATGCCTCCTGACTGTAGTTTTGAACAATTTCAGATTACAGAAGTTGGTAAAATGTTCAATTACTTCATGTTTTTGTTTTGTTTTGTTTGGGTGGTAGGCATCACTGCCTCTGGTGGTCGTGGGCGCTACCCAGTGCTGCTCCTGAGAGCCGACACTGGATTTGAACCACCAAGCCCGCAGACCGCAGTCCCGCACTCAACCTTTTATGCCACTGGGGCTCAGCCCCATTCAAGTTTTATCACTTGTGATTGGTGTGTAAATTTGAATCATATTCATATTGGTGTGTATTTCTTGAAGGGCAATAAATAGTATCTCATCCCTGACCGCATTGCATCTCAGAATAGATTTTAAACATTCTTTTAAAAATTTATTTTATTGGGGGCTCTTACAGATATTATAAAAATCCATGTATCAATTATATCAAGCAAACTTATACATAAATTGCCATCATCATTTTCAAAGCATTATCTTTCTACTTGGGCCCTTATTATCATCTCCTCTTTTTTCCTACCTCCTGACCCCTCCCACCCTCGAGATATATATATATATACATATATACATATATATGTATATATATATACACTGTCCACCATATCTCTTCACTTACATTACTGTTATTCATTCCCCCTTGGGTAGGGATCTGTTATACATCGATCGTTGCTATTGGTTCCCTCTCACTTCCCCACCTCCTCCTATCCTCATGATATCAGTATTCCAATTAATGTTACCAAGTGATTTATCTGTCCTGGCTTCCATGTGTCAAAAACTCTTACCGATACTGACATACTTATTCTAGTCTAGCAGGATTTGTGAGGTAAAACTGGCATCTTGATAGTGGTGTGGGTGTGTGAGGAAGCATTAAAACCCATAGGAATGTCATCACTGAGACTTGGTGGACCAGAATGAGATTCATTCTCATTCATTCTCATTCTCTCTCTCTCTCTCTCTCTCTCTCTCTCCCCTCCCTTTCTACTCCCTTCCCCTCCCTCCCTGCTACTAGTTTGCTCCAGTGTTCAGGACAGACTTGCCTCTCTCTCCCCAGCCCATGTTTTCAGTGCTGTTCTCTGTAGTCCATTCTTCTAGGGAGAGAGTCAGCTTAGCTCAGTTCTCTCTGTTAATACACTGCTCCATGTCAGTATTAAACATTCTTTTTGAGAATGAGTAGAATTTCATTTCTCTATTGTTTCTGATTCCTGGAATAGCAGACCATATGTATGATTTTTCTATACAAAATGACCAACAGCAGTCCATTTCACTGGTGTCTAGAATGTTCACATGCATTTTTGATGTTTTCTAATTTTTCTGGATTCATACTTTGTACATTTCACATTTTATTGTAAATGGGTTTGGGCAACTGGGCTTTTTTTTGTTTTATTTGCACAGAATCTACATGCTACAATTCAATCATTCAGCCATGTTAAAAAGAATCATACAATCACCACCACAATTCTTTTTTTTTTACCCTCTGACTAAATCTCCTTGAAAATGAGCTGCAAAATCACATTCAATTTTAGTACTCCTTCCCCCTCCCACCTTTACTGTTTACTCCTGAAAGTCCCTCACTCTCCTCATCTACCCTCATTCTCCCCACAACACTCCCTACAAATCCTTTCATGGGTACATCAGGTAATACACAGTACTCTCTTCTCTGAATCCACTCCTTCTGTGCTTCATAAACATGTAATACCAACCAAAACAACAGCGAACAAAAACGAAATGAAGTGGCAAGGATAAAACAAAAGTAAAATAATGACAAAAATACAATGAGTAAGAAACAAAAGATCATCATCAATACGTTAAAAACCGGCAACAAGCAAGAGATCTGTGTACCTAGAAAAATTCAGGTTGAGTCTAGGAGGTCAATTGGTCAAGTATCAAGTTTTATCAAGATGAATCAAGATGATAATTATCCATTTGATAGTAAAAATTTTCCAGACCTTTTCTCGTGCCTACAGGACATCTACCAGGGGCTTCATCCAATGAGGTACTATGCATATGGGTTTTGGGCTCCCACTGCCTTCCACAGCCTTTCACAAATTGGGAGTTCACATGCGTTTAAACTGATACTTTTTCCTTCATCATATTTGAATTCAGTGCTCACACAGCTGGTATACTTCTTCCATGCCAACTTAGTGGACTCCTGGGTTAAATATCTACTTATTCGAGTATAAGCTTGTAAGACCCCAGACACTAGTCCAATTGAGAGTCGAGTGCCACCTATTCTCTTCAACACACTCTTCGGCACCCCTGTCTTCAGTGATCATTTAATGAAGGCAATTGTTTCTTTTCATTTTGAGTCATGCCATATCAGACAATGAAAGCCCCAAATACTTTATTCCAACGATGTCATTAAGGTCATTCGAGGAGGCAGTTCTTCCCATTCGTATTTTTGGTAACTTAAAATCTGTGGGCTCAATGTTAAGCACTAAATCAGACAATGTTCCATAATATTTTCATTGCCATTAAAAAAAAAACAGTTCTCCGGAGCTGAACCCCGGTGACGTCAGTGGCTGAGTGCGGTACTGTGGGCCACGGACTTGGTGGTTCACATCCAGTGGTGGCTCTCTGGAGTAGCGCTGGGTAGCTCCCACAACCACCAGAGGGCAGTGATGCCCCCCAAAAAACAAACAAACAAAAACCAAGCAAACAGAAACAGTTCTCCATCTTCTTCTTCCTAGGTCTGTCTTTGTTTTATTTGCACAGAATCTACACTACTAAATCTACTACACTAATCACTACTAAAGTCTGTCCACCATGGGTGGTCCTGCTGGGATTTGGAATATCTTTGATTAGCTTCCAGCATTACAGCAACACAAAAGCAAGCATAGTAGCACAGAGTGGCAGTCTTATCTGGTTTTGAGATCTAAGCAAGATTAAGGAAGCCAGTGAGGTATTATAGGAGGTGGGAGAAGAGATATGCTAAGACTTGTGAAGATCATCCAGCAGGTGAATCTCAAAGAGATCGAGGCCTTGCTCCAGAGCTAATAGAAAGAGAATGCCTTTCCCTCGTCTACAACCTGAAGTTGTAATTCTAGAGCCCTGTACTGTACGAAAACTAATTTTATAAAGCACCCCACCCTCAATTATGTTATTTTTTGTTATCGCAGTGTTAAATAACTAAGTCATCTTCTGATTAAGATTTTATTTTTCAATTTATATATTTTCTTAGGGACTTTGTTGAATCAAATATTAGTATGAGTTTCAGCATTGAAAACTCATGTTTCATGCTTATCAATATGTGAGAAGCAGTTATATGAGCAATGTCTATTTCATGGGCATTACTATTAGAGCAATAAAGAAAATATATAATCGATGTATCGCACTCACTCTTAACAGGAAGAATAAGCATATACTTATGGAGAAGTTTAGAAACACTTAAATATGTTATCAAAAATGAAAACTAATGATTTTATCTGTAATTAGATACTTAAGTTCATGGTAGCACTATTTCGACATATAAATAGTTATTGTGATTATTGATTTTATATTATTATACTATTTATTGAAAAAATACATCAAGGTTTCCAGTGATTTTTAACATTTATGATTTAGTTGTGGTAGATAAACACTTAGTACTTATTGACATGGTTAGATTCCAAAAATCAGCTCACAAAATAGAAATCCGTGTTATAAAAAGATGGAAGAAGATCTTATCAGATCACCAAAATGTAAGAGCACCACATCATTATACATCTGCAAAGTATATCATTACAAAAATTCCAAATGGCATCATTGCAGAAGTACCAAACCACCAAGAATCATGACCCTGCCAAGCTGGTCATTTAAAGTTAACCATTACAGCTACCATTATTCTTGTCTTAGCATCTCGGCACTTATAATTGCTTGACATATGTTGCTAATATGCAAAATAGTAGGTGAGGAGATGTTTTAGTATAATATTAAATGTGAAATGTTGTTTCAGAAGATAGTAAGCAAGGAAAAGGTGTAGTACGATGTAAACATTTTGGCTATCTTTGAAGATCTATTTTTGAGTGTGCCCTCCATGATCTTCTCACTGTCGTGACCATCAAGTCTATTAGGACTCATAGCAGCCCTATGTTTTATGTCTCAATTTCGGGGTCAAAGATGGTGGCACCATTATTGCCAGTGTCTATGAGGGTCTATTATACATTTGTTTATGATTATATTCCCTCAAATAAGATTTACCTAGCACGTGCTTGACAATGGAATAATTATTATGTATTTTTATAAATGAACAAATATAGCCTCTCTCTTCAGGGATCTTAGAGTGAATTAAGTAGGGGCCAGGCCTGTAGGCCTTTGTAGGTTATGCTAGAGATTATTTTTTCGTTTTTGTCTTATGGGCAATGTGAAGATATTGATATGTCTTAATCATGAGAAGAAACAGGCTTTGCATTTAAAAAAAGATTTTTCTGGCTATTGTTTGGAGAGTAGGCAGAGAATACACAAACTAACAGGGCATGACTGACATGATGCTCTTGAAAAAACCTGTGTAAAGAAGGGAAAGTAGCAGGAAGTGGACCAAGCTGAGATCTGTTTTGGAGGTCCAGTCTATGGGACTTTCTGCTGAGACTTACATTTAAGTAGAAAATGAAAAACAAAAATCAAGAATGGGTCAGGCTTTTGACTTGATGCCTAAGGAAGATGGAATAGGCTGAAGAAGGAAGGGATTCCCGTCTCGAACTCAAGAGTTCTCTTGTAAGTATTTTCATTTTGAAACACCCAAGAACACCAATAGGGAGTTTCAAAAACTAACTGATAATATCAGAAGTTCAGAGGTTTCAAACAAAAATTGCAGAGTGCTTTGTCTGTTATGCTTTCATTAACTAATTTAGCAGCCATTTCTTGATTGTCTACTAGGTGGCAGATACGTTGCTAAGCACTGAGAATACAAGCTGGGGAGAAAGATGAGGCTTTCTGCTCCCATGACGTGTCACAGTCTCAGAAAGTCACCTGGGTCAGCTCTACCCTGTTCTGTAGGGTCACTATTTATTTGGAATTGGCTAAGTGGCAGTAACTTCGGTTTGGTTGAGGAGAGAAAGACATACTCACTGCTGATAAAGAGCTTATTCTAATGGGAGGAAATTTAAAACACATACACATAGTGTGATAAGAATAGTAGGAGGCATAGTTCACTCAATGCGACTTTGGAAGGATCAATCAAGGCTTCTTGAAAGATAGTGCATCGGCCTTCAGCTCAAAAGAAAGCACTCGCCAAGCAGAACACATCAAAACGCATTCCAGGCTTATCATTGCCAAGGGGAAAATGTATCTGTGAGATACTTACACAAATCTGAAAGTGAAGAGAGAAATATGGTTCTGACCACAGAAATTTTATGACCATAGGATTATTGAATAAGTTCACAATTCCCAACTTAGAAATGTAAAAACACTGCTAGAAATCATGGAGTGCACCCAATCTTGTCTCAGCAATCAGGAAGTGGACTCACAGGGAAGGGACCTGTTGTGGTTATTAACTCCAGTGTTACCATTTTATTCAAATTTGTAAATGTGTTGTGAATGCACTGTTTGTTTAAATTGTGCCTGAAAGCACTGTTTAAATCCTATGAATTGGTAACCAACCACGAGGTTTTTTTTTCTCCCTTAGAGGGATGCTGTTATATTCACTTGACTATGATCAGTTGCTATTTATTTTTCAGATCGCCATGGGAAAATGTGAGACAGTCTTTCAGTAACTTGTATATGCAATTGAATAGCCTTCCATACAGACATTTACAATCTATCTTTCAAAAGAATATTTGTGGTATATTCTCTTTACCTTTGATACCATTTGTAAGTCTCCATTTTCTTTCATCATGTATACTAATGTTTGGAGAAAAAGATGAAAGGATTGAGTATCCAAGAGGTTTGTTTGCACATGTTTTATGTTATTTGTGCTTTTACCGCACATGTGCTTTGCCACACGTGGCTCTCTGTTCAAATGCACTATTGATCCCCTTCCTCTATTTCTACCATTGTCTTCAAATTATATATACCAAATATGAAATGCAGTTCTTCACAAGGCACAAAAGCAGAGTCGATTAACCCTTTTGCTTTTATTCCTTGCAATGCCACGTACATAGTACTGTTTAGCTGATTTTTTAATCAAGCAAATTATACTAGTGCAATACAAGCAGAGTCTTTCAAATTAAAGGAACGGATTGTGCAGTAGTTCTCTGTTACTTTAGACAAGTTGAGAAGGTCATTGGCATGCACCTTTGTCATCAGTAAGAACTCTGATTTTATTACTTGAAAATACAGAGAAGCTCAAAGTGTCATGTCTGTGTGATCTCTTTAGAGAATATTTCTGGGATTATTTCAAACTCCCGCTAACAAAAGAGGAAACACATTTAATTTTTATCAGAAGAAGTGCTGTGAAAATTCAATTCTTTTGGGATGAGCCCCGGTGGCATAGTAGTTGTGCGCACAGAACTGCAGCCCGCTGGGCTGGTGGTTCAAATCCAGTAGCAGCTCTCCAGGAGCAATGCTGGGCCATCTACTCCTACCAGAGGGCATTGATGCCTCCCAAAACTCAATTCTTTCATATAATGGAATAATGTAAAACTATCAAACATAATATATCCATATCTATTTCCAAAATATATATTTTAATATCCAGATACTGTTAAAACATCTAGAATATCATTAAACAACAAAATATAGAGCCATCTAAGTCATCAACAGCAGTCAAGATATCAAAGGGCATATTGTATCAGGCAGCTGTGTTGTACAATAGATCTCCTTAAAGTGTTCAAGAGAAAGGAGGTCACTTTGTGAATGAAAGTATGCCCCACACAATTCCTGGTATTTTCAGAGTCCTCATAGGCTTGTGGAAATTGAATCTTGTAAAATGAAAACTAAAGCATAATTGACGCATTTGAATTATGGTGCTGACGAAAAATAATGAAAGTAACATTAACTGAGAGAACAGACCAATCTGCAGTGGAAGAAGTACATTCAGAATACCCCGTATTAGCAAGGATGGTGAGACATAGTCTCTTGTAATTTGAACATGTTCTCAGGAGAGACCAGTTTCTGGAGAAGAACATCATGCTTGGGAAAGTGGCTTGGGCAGCAGCAAAGATGAAGACACTCAAGAAAACGGATGGACATCATGGCTGTCATGATGGCCTGAAATATAAGAATTGTAAAGCTAGTGTATGCCTGGGCAGCATGCCTTTTTGTTGCGCCTCGGGTCTCCAGGTTGAAACTAACGTGGCTTGTTGGCACCTATCAACAACATGTCATGAGCTCTTAAATTCCATTTTACACACACTTTGCTTATGCAAAAGACATACTAAAAGACATACATTGGGCACACACATTTTCTTAATCATTGCCTCTGGGAAATAGTATTAGAGGAAGTGGGTAAGAAGCATCAGTTTGCTTGACAGCTCAGTAGTACTGAGTCAATCTCCCCTCTGTTCGGGATGGAACTGCTCCACCACTCGATCTGTAATAAGAGGAGTTCATCAGGCCTTTCTTCCATGGTTCCAGTGGATTGGTCCAAAGAAGCCATCTTTATGTTAGTCGCTAGGTTCATGCTACCCAATAGAAGCATAATATGATAAAATGTTTGCCAAAGGTAAAGTTACCACCTGGATAGACACCATCCCCCACCCCAATTCCCAAATAGTCATACTGTCACAGAGTATATTCTAACTCACAGTAACCCAATAGGGCCCAGTATGGTTGCTTTTCGGAGTTTCTTTTACTATAAATCTTAACAGATATAGCTAGCCTCCTCTTTTTCTTGTAGACCAGCTGGTGGACTTGAAATGATGACTTTGTAGTGAATAGCCTTAAGCCAAATCAACTCTGTCGCCAAAGCTTCTGGATAAATAGATGTCTCTGGTGCCTGTTTTAATGAACAGATGGGATTGGTGACCAAATATTTGATTTGTGAATGCATGTCTTTAAAGGACTTTTAATAGCTTATTTTAAACAAATTAAGATGATTTTTCTCTGCATTTTACATTTTGGAGCCATGTCATTGACATTCAATTTTCAGTACCGGTCAATTTCTTAGAAAGCTTGTTGACATTCTAACAAATTCTGGATTTGCTAAATGACAACTGTGTCATTTTTATTATCACATATAGATAGCATTTCTGATATATCTAATTCCTCTTTTAAGAACATTTGGAATGCCAATTTACATAAATATTATTTCTAAATTTAGAAATCACAGAAAACAATTCAAAACACCTGCGATCCATTTTAGATTTGTTTATCCTCTTGAAGTCATTGATATGTTTTATTTGATGCTCACTATGGGAGGTTGCTGAAAGAGGGTTTTCCCCATTGGATTTGTCTCCGTAGAGTCGCTGATCTTTTAGCAAATTCACTGCTGATTCCCTCTTGATGAAGTTGCAGGTAGTTGCCAAGAAAGGTAAAACATAAGTGGGTTAATTCTGCTGGTCTAAGAATGAAATCTCCAGGGGTTAATTTTCTATGCTTCAACCACAGGGATAGTCAAATGTAGGCAGTCTAGAGTCAGAGGATTTGGTTTAAAGATCACCCCTGGGATTATTTGAAAATAGAATTTATGAGTCATTTGAATGTGAATTCACCGAGGGTAGTTCCTTTATTGGAGAAACTATTCAGAAATACCTGGTGGGATTTTTACTCTTGCACTGATTTTCATCTGAAACCCAAGTACACGGGGAAGCTTGATATTTAATTAAGGTAAGAATTTTTAAAAAATAATAATAAAAACACAGCCCAAAAGGCAAGCATATTTTTCTATTGGCATAATATGCAATTTTAGAGGGGGAAAAACCCCAAAATATGGAGTTTAGTGATATATTTCACATTAATCTCCAGGTACTTGAATTTCCATATTAATAAGAATACCTACACTGTTTCTTGCACTCAAGTGTAAATACAGTGACTATGGCTCATGCTGAAGGTCATATTTAGAATCTCTTATTTCCCTCGAGTCTTAGTTGCACACATTCTTTCTGGGATTCTTCCTAGTATTTATAAATCCTCCCCATCCCTCACGGCCTAACTTAAGTCTCCTCTCTTTGATAAAGTCTTCCTTGGTGGCTTCCACATATATTGTTCACTGCCATCTGTGAACTCTAGCGCTGTTTATTGTCTGACATTCACAGCTTTGCTGTTGACTATTTACTGGCTTAAGTGCTTGTTGTAAAGTTTGTCTCCTTGTTGAAATGGTAGGTTCTCTGAGAAAAGGAATGACAGATCCTTTTAATTGTCCTGATAGAGTGGCCCTTGGTTCCCAGTAGAGCATGCCTAGAAAGGTGCTGGAGAATACTTGACTTTCTTTTGAGGGTGTTTGTTTGTGCTGTTCACCAGTTGCATTTAAAATTTCTTTGCTTTCCTGATTGCTATTGTCTCAATTATGTCCTTCCCGTACTATATCATTTTTTTTAACAAGGCAGGACAAAATATTACCAGTGATACTGAACTCTAGTTTGGCTTATCTACTGGCAGCAGGCTTTCCTGTAGGGCATAATGGGAATGTTTACAAAGCTGGTATAGTTAAGCTGTTACTGAGCTATCTTGCACCTCTGGTCTGATTTATTTTCCTGGGATTGCAATATTCTGGGTGTGAATGTGCAAGCCCAGAATTTGACTTTTGAAAGCATCGCTGACCAGGTAGCAACTTGGTGGAACCAGAAAATTGTGGCGGGTTCACAAGGAAGCATCCATACATAAAAGCCACTGACGTTCACTATGAAGGACTTTTGGGAGGCCGGTAAGGTGACCGGATGTCCCACTATGTAACCATTTGAGAATGCCTCGCGGTGTTTTAAAATTAAAAGAAATATATCACAATACTATTTTTGCATTCTGTGAAAATTTTTGATGTTCTGTATAGACCAATTTTTTAATCAAGAAACCCCCTTTCCCCCCGGTCAATGGTGTCCCGCTTAAAGTCTGGAAGGGGTGGGAGTGGGGAGGGGTGGGATGGTATCTTCGAGGCTGCTACCTGCCCCACCCATCTCTGAAGTTTCATACCACTTGAGAACCAACAATTTGAAGTAATGTTTTCATACACCATATTATCATCCACCTTCCTCTTTCTCCACCGTGGACCTTTCGTTCCCATGTGTGCAACCCCTTCCCCCAACACACGCCCCCGCCCTCTGTCAGGTCATTAAGGAAATTCTTCTATCTGCCAAAAAATCAATTTGGGAGACTTGGGTGGAATATTATGTGGCTACTCTGAAGCCACTCATGACAAAGAAATAATGCCAAGAGGAATCAGGGACAATATTTATGGGTTGCAAAAGGCATCTGATTTTGTTCTTGGGCTCTTCGGTTGTTTCAACCTCCTGGTTCCTCTCCCTGAAAAGAACAGGTGTGCCTGACAGCAGGTGTGTTTGCTCTACTTTTCCTACAGCAGCTGTCACTCCCCAGGCAACTCCCAATTCCAGGTGGTGAATTCTTACAAGCCATCATCTTCTTTCCTGGTTACCATTACTTAAAAAAAAATTCAAAAGGGTTTGGCTGTCCACCCTCCCTTTCTGGACTTTGATTTCTGTCGAGATTTTATTATTTTTGTTGTCCAGGTTTTGTTATGCATTTGGGGTTGACTTTTACTTCTTTTTCTTCTACAAAATGGAATATAACTATGCATGGAGTCTATGCACAATTCAGCCAAACTGAATGTTTCCCCTTTGAAAATGTCCCTCCATGAAAATTTCTAGCCACCTTTGATTTGAATTGAGGTTTGAAGCCTTCTTCAGTAACAGCTTTCTCTCTCTCTCTCTACCTACCTACCTACCTATATATCTATCATCTATAGAGAGACATAGGGATATAGATATATAGATATCCCACTTCAGTAATTTGGGGGGGGGGTCCTTCCTCATTTAAGGCACCTGCTGCTGAAACTGCCAGTCACCACACCTCTTGGCTTTCATCCTCCTTGTTTCTATTCATAGCATGCATTTCTCATAACTCTAAAGGACTGTTTGATGCCCCTACATTGTTTAATATCTACATGATTAAAGCAACTGAGAGAATTAGCACGTGCCCTAAGCCTAAGGAAAAATCCAGTCTAAAAGAAATTGTATTGCAGGTCCAGATCATTTTTAATAAACTCTGTTGCTCAGTCTTAGTGATTCCTCTGTTGGGCTCCCTTGGGCATTTTGTAGGTATTTGAGGGTTTGTTCTAAAAGAGTTCTTTCAGGCACATGTTTGGCTTGAAATATAACAACATTGACTGAGCCTCCACTCTGTGTGTGCCCTTAAAGTATTCCCATGGTAAGATCCAAAGAAACAAGTTTAAAATTCTAACACTTGTGGAATCTAGTCATCTGAAGATTAGCATGGAATAAAGGAGGCGAGTCGCACAGATGTTAAAAGACTTGAGTGCATTTGGAAGGTATTGAATGAATATATGTGACATGCATAAATACAGAGGACATAGCATGAATGTGTTAAACAGAGTTGAGAGAAGGCTGCTTCCTAAGTGGATGTCTCAGATGAGTGAGTGGTGTGAGAAGAAAGGTTTTTGTCTTGAGGGTTCTTGAAGCACAAATAAGGCCATGCCATCAGTGAAGCAAAAAGGTTGATGCCTGTATATGACAGTACTAATAACTGCCAATAGTTATTGAATGTTGACTTGATGTCAAAGTAATAGAAAGGAAGGAGAGTACAGTCAATTGTGTGACCTTGACTTAACTTATGACTCTGGAGGCAGGGGTGGGGGTAGAGGATATATGTGTATCTGTCAGAAAATAAGGTTCCAGAGAGATACAAAGACTTGGAGAATGGGGGGCATCTGAAATTTGAGGTTGTGATATGATTGGATGATAATTTAAGTGAGGGGAAACAGATAGTTATGGTCAGAGGTGCTGCAGAGGTATAGGTGGTAGATTTACATTCTCTACCACCTGAATACACTTTTCCCCAGTGACTTCTTGGGCTTGTTTTGTCCATTCATGATAATAGAACATGTAACTGTGAAAATAGTGTTTGTCACAGAAAAAAACGATTATTGTTTTAAATGCTACTTAAAAAAATTCTGGATATCCCCCCCGTGAAAACCCCCAGATTGTGAATCAACAATAGCTCTATGGATTAACCTATTCAAAATTTGAATGCCAAAGCCATGTCAAAAACTAAGTGGAGAGAGATTTACACTGACTTATGGAAGAGCTTCATCTCCTCACATTAGCACAGGGCTTTGCTGTATTATGACGATGGAAACCCTAGCTTAAGAGCCTTCTAGAGTGCCAAGCAATATGCCTGAGGTCCCTTTCCTGCAGGTGAATTCTCCAGAGGCAGTCAGCAGAATGTCTGCCAGAGGCTCCTTTTTATGCAGACATAATTTTTGGCAGAATTTTCGCAGCCTTTGTTGACAACATTGACAACATGTATATGCCCAGGCTACCAGGCAACCAGGAATAAGTTAGAAGTCAGCATATATTTAATATGTGCTGACCCTGTGCATAGAACTAACCAGGGTAGAATCGAGACAGACAGAAGAGGTGCGTACAATGCCCTCGAACACTTTATAGGCTCGTTGGAGAAATAGACCTGACACATCTAGAATCGTGGTATGGCGATAATTAATCAATGTCACAGTGGGGGTTGGTTATTATTTTAGGATGTTATAAAAATGAGAGATCAGTTAGAACAATTGATCAGGTAATTATTCATGAAGAAAGTGTAACTTATCCTGTAACTCAAAAGACACATAAGAAGGAAAGAGGTTCAGTGAAGATAGGAAGGGTGTTCAGTCTGAGTACAATTCAGAAGATTCCTGAAATTTATATAGAGCAAGAAGAAGACCCTGTCTTGGCATGGAAGATATATTTGAGACTGATAGATCATATCACTGAGAGATGGTTTTTATGTATGAGGCCTTTGATAATCTGGTGGGTCAAATGTTCTCTATTCAATATATTGTGAAATGAGGAACAATTGAATGGTATAAAGCATGACCATCCTATGGGTATTTTAAGAAGGTTCTTATGTATGAGGTAGATTAAAAAGCAGTGGGTAGCATATGAACATTACTGTGATTATTAAAAAAGCACATGTGTGGTTTTTTTTTTAAACTTCAATCTCATCTTTCAAAAAAGTCATATGTTGTTAAGTTCTGTTGGGTTGGTTCCAACTCAGAGTGAATCCGTGGAAGCAGAACAAACCACTGCCTTGTCATGCATCTCTTGTCATCTGTTTTTGTTGTGTCCAGTGTTAAAGAAACTGTGGCTGGCCTTCTACTTTACCAAGTATCTTGTCCTCTTCCAGGGATTGTTTTATTCCTGATAATATGTCCACAATGAGTGGAGACCAAATCTTGCCCTTGTCACTTCCAAGGAGCATTTAATCTGTATGTCCTCCAGGACAGATCTATTAGTTCTTCTGGTAGTCTATGACACTTCAGTATTCTTTACCAGCAGCATCATTCAAATGTGTCAGTTCATCATTGATTGCTCATATTCACAGGACAGCTTTAACATTTAGATTAAATAATTGACTGTGTCATGATTTGGGTTAGGTGTGAATGAGTCCTCAGAGTGACACTTTTATTTTATAACTGTTTTGAAGAAATCTTGTTTAGCAGAACAGGAGCCCCTGGTGGGGGTGGCAGGGGTGGGGTGGTGATTATGCACGGCATGGCTAATTGCAAAATCAGCAGTTTTCAACCATCAGCCACACTGGAGGACAAAAAGGAAACTTCTTACCCCGCCCAAGGCTATGGTCTCCGAATCCCACAGAAACTGTTCTACCAGTTGAATATGCCTTCCCCTGCTTAAATGCTGCTTTCTCAGACTTTGATTGTGGTTTCAAATCAATGGTTCCTCATTCTGTTATGATTTTGATAGACCCAAGAATGAGGGGTTTTGTTTATGTTACATGGAGTTTTGATCCATAGTGGAGGGCGCAGTCTGATATTCATCAATGAGTGCTTCAAGTCCTGCTTGCATTCAGCAAGCAGAGTTGTGTTATCTGCATATTTGGTGTTGTTAAATGAGTTCCTCCCAAGACATAGGCCATGTTCTTCTTCATAATAATGCCATTTCTAGGATCATTTGCTCAGCATACACATTGAATAAATGTGGTCAAAGGATGCAACCCTGACAGGTATCTTTCCTGTTTTCAATCACACAGTGTTCTCTTGTTCTGTATAAGTCACTGCTTCTTGGTCCAAGGACAAGTTCCACATGAGAAAAATGGAATTCCCATGCTTCTCAATGTTCTCTTCATTTGTTCTGGACCATACAGTCCAAGATCCATCAGATGTCAGCAATGATCCATGTGCCAAATCCCCTTCTGATTCCAGCTTGAATTTCTGGAAGCTTCCTGTTGATATACTCCTGCAGCTGTTTAGAATTATGTTCCCTGCATTTAACTAGCATATGATAGTAATGGTATTTTTCAATAATTTCTTAATTCTGTCAAATGAATCTTATAGTTCATTCCAAAGTCTTAGTTTCCAATGTCAGATATCTAGCCTAAAGTCAAAGGAAACCTACATTTGCCTAAGAGGGGGACCTTACAATTCTCAATTTTATTCTCCCTGCATAAATTCTCTCTTAGAAATGGTCATTCCTTTTAATTAGACTGATCTCTGATTTTTTTTCCACTGAAACCTAATGGAATAATTGGAAAAATCCCATTTTACAAAAGGAGAGTATGTGAAAAAGTCTCTCTCTCTCTCTCTCTCTCTCTCTCTCTCTCTCTCTCTCTCTCTCCTCTCTCTCGGTGTGGGTATGGGTATGCATGTGTGTAAAAGAAGCCATGTGTACAAGTAAGGAAAATATGAACCAAACCAGATAACTAGGAGGATGTCCCCCAGGCGAGGATTTACTTGAGTAGAGAAGAGAAAAGAAGTGCTATCCCAACTAATGACAGAATGGTAGATACTGATAAGAGCTCAGAATGTAAAAGCACATTCACCTGAATTACACATAAAATCAAGTCAGTTAACTGCTTCAGTTTTGATTTGTCCACTTAGAAATGTTCCTGCCAAGCATTGTAAGTGTAAAGTTGGTCAGATTTATAGGCTCAAAAGTTGATCATTTGCTGTATTTCAAAGAAAGAAATAATTCTGTTCACAGATTTAAAAAAAATGGAGATAGAGACACAGGAGAGTCACATCCCCAATGACAACATTTTAAAGATAAACAATATGGATAAATCAGCTAAATGAATGATACTGAAAGATAAAATAATATCTTTTGTTGTCATTCCCCTGCCTTAGTCTGGGTTTTTGCTTTTATAGCAGTGGATATCGTCTCTGAGTGTACATTGGGAACCCATGGTGACTTTCACAAACTTTGGTTTAATCTAGGGCCACACCCTAGATTAAATCAAGCTCTGCTCTTTTCCCAAACCTTCCAAAGGGATTATAATCATTTTCTAAAAATGAGAAGAACTCTATTAGGTTAGTTTCAACATCTTTGCCTCTTCCTTCTTTACATGGGCCCTTAAGGCATGTGGTGAGCTTTGGAGTCACTTAACCTGCCTGGGCTTTATAGAAAAATAGGTGTGTGAAACGTGATGAGAGATATAAAATGGGCATACCATATCCTCACTGTTTCCTGAAGACGTGGTTTTAGACTGCGATATATTGAAAATGAATTAGGTAGGGTTTAGGGTAAGAAGTTTCATATAAAATTATTGATTGTCAATTCTACTAAAATATTAGAAAGGCTGGCATGCCTGAGTTTGGATTCCCATGTGGCAATAACCAGCTGAAGCGGCATAACAGAATCTGTTTTTTACAGTGCATGCGGTCTGTGATTTTTCAATTCCCCACTAATCTATCTTGTTGTTTTTGACCCAATGTCACATACTTATATTTCAGAATTTAACTGTGCATTTCACCTCAGTCCCCTAATCAGCTAGAAAGTTCTTTGGTGATGATTGGTTAATGATTTTTCTGCTGGTTACCATGTGGCTCAAGGGTATAGTCTTCTGAAGAAAAAGACACAATCTTGTGAAAAGTTAGCCCTCGAGAACCCAATGGCACCTTTACTGTGACACATGTGGTGCTGCCATGATGAAGAATTGACTCAATGTTGACTGATTTGAATAGCTAATCTAGAAAGCTCCTTCAAAGTTCAAATGTAGGCTCTAATAATGACCTGGCTCCAAGCTTTATGTCTTCTTATTTCGCTGTTCACTATTCATTTGACAGCCAAAGATGTGTTTAAATGAGGTTTCTTCCTTTGTTGGTTCCTGGATGTGTTAATTCTTTATGGTTTAGCAACCATGTGAATAATCATTGAGACTGCATACCGGCTTTTATTTTCTCATTTAAAAATGTGATCTGAGGCATGCAGCAGACTCAAATATTCATTTTGAGTGTTTGCGTCAAGAAAAACGTGAAACATGGTCAAATTGTTAAAAGTCACAAATATGCATATGAAACATAAACAGTGTAATTAATAAGCAATTCAAGATGGCAGTTTAAATTCTTCATGGGGGTGGGGGGGTGGGGAAGCATGCAGGCCAGTTGAGAAGTCCCTGTGTTTGTTGAGTCTGTTGCTCACCATCGCCCTTAAAGTGCGAGGACTTTATTAACCTAATAGAGGTTCACTCCGAAAACCCTGCAACAATAGTGGAGAGATATAGGGAAAGACCATTCTGATGAAAAGTATTCAAATTATAGCGATTCTAAAGCACAACATTGAACAAGTGTGTTTCTACAAAGTGAACGATTTTTTTATGAGAGCTTTGTGGTCAAAGGTGGCCTATGCAGTACTGTGAGAAATGTTCTCTTTCTCCATATTTATAAGTATTAGGGAGTTCATTTTATAGCAGTAAACAAGAGCAGTTTTACCAGACCCACAGTGAATTGCGGGTGTTTAATGGTGTGGGGACAAGTTGTTTTGTCAGCTCCCAGGTCCAATTATCTGTCCGTGTGGTTACCCTAGAGCTTCCCTGAGGCCCAGTAGCCTCTGTGGCCAAGACACCTTAGCATATTTGGTAGCTCATAGTCTGTCATTCCTAGTTAGAGTTCACACAAGTGTAGTAAGCGTGCACTTACATCGTGGGCTGCAAAGTGCTTAGGACCGGGTGCCCTCTTCCCTCAGCTCAATCACAAACTCCTTCCTTTTAAGCCTGGAAAAATGCCTGTCAGCCACAGCTTGGATAGTCATTTCTTTTGGAAGATAATTTTTCTCTTTGGGAATACAAAGTCACTTCGAAAATATTCAGTCTCGTTTCACATAGAGCCTAACTCCAAACGAAGAAACTCATAGCCACTGAGTTGATTCCAACTACACAGGACCCTGGAGAACAGAGTCGATTAGTCTCTCTGGGTTTCCAAGTCGGTAACTCTTTACAAAAAAAAGACTGTAAATCTTTACCAGAGCTAAACAAAGGCTGAAGGGGCAAAATCTGCATGAATGGGGTAGAATTTCCCAAAGAAATTCTTGTAGGCTAGTCTTTGCTACACAGTGAATCAACATTATTGTCATGGGAGAAAATCCTCATATATAAATATGCTATATTGCAACTTCCCTGGCCCTTTTCTAACCAATGCACCTTTCAATTTTCTTAAAACTTCTTCCTCGGCTTACCCCCATTCACAAGGATATGATTTGTTGTTGTTGTTGTTGTTGTTGTTGTTTGATGCCCAATACCTGATCCCATCAACACCTTGTGAACACATGTAGCAAAGGTGAAGCACACAAATTCCCTCTAGTTCTTAAATGTTGCACTATCATGATCCCGATTCTACATTAAGAATCAGGCTAGACCAGAGGAGGTACACTGGCGCAGAGAGAAGCTGGAAACACAGGGAATCCAGGACAGATGAGCTCTTCAGGACTGGTGCTGAGAGTAGTGATACCAAAGGGTGGAAGAAAGGTGGGGTAGAAAGGGGGAAGAAATGACAGGGATCTACATAGAACCTCCTCGTGGGGGATGAACAACAGAAATGTGGGTGAAGGGAGATGTTGGACAGTGTAAGATAGGGCAAAATAATAATAATTTGTATATTATCAAGGTTTCATAAGGGAGAAGGGAGTGGAAAGGGAGGGGGAAATGAGCTGATACCAAAGGCTCAAGTGGGAAACAAATATTTTGAGAATGATGAAGGCAACAAGTGTACAAATGCGCTTGACACAATGGATGTATGTACGGAATGTGATGAGTTGTATGAGCCCCCCCCCCCAATAAAATGAAGCTTTAAAAAAAGCTTCTTCCTCATAAAACCTCATAGTCATTCTGTACAATTCAAGATGTGTCTCTTAAATGATTCCTTTGGAATCCCTAAAAGTAGTTGCCGTAACTTCTTGTTGTAATTTCACTGACTTGAATTTAACTTGCCTAACAGATCCTCCCCAAACTCATATTTTGATTGAACCATTTTCTTCAAAGCATCCTAATGAGACTAAGACCTGTATAGTATTGAGAGGACTTGCCTGCAGCTATCCACTGATCACAGAGACATGTTTAAACTTAATTTAGAATAAATACATGTGTGTATACACAGATACATATACACATACACTCATACACATATGAAGGAGTGTAAAGTAATATGGAAGAATGGAATTAAAAAGTAAGGGATATTTTTTCCATATGAACTATTTGGTGTAGTTACATATTAACACATACATTTGTACAAGTATGTGACACACACATGTATATGTATATGTATATAATCCAATTAAAATATCTCTATGTAAGTATTAATATATAAGGAAAAATTAATTACAGAATTCTAACATAAAATCATTGTCATGAAGATTATTGTATTGATGAGGCCTACTTCCTTGTAGACTAGAGTGAAGAAAACATGCAGTGATAAAGGTCTTGACCTCTGTCTTGACCAGAAAAATCTTACAGGCATCCAGATAGAATAACTAAATTACCTATAAAGAAAAATAAGCAGACTGCGTGGTGCATTCAGATTCACTTAGTGGCTCTGAATTTTCTAGTCACAGTCTTTAAATCCCCCAAAAGGACCAAATGAGATCATGCAGACTGGGTATATTTCCTGTTTTTCTGGTGAGTTTGAGGTCAAGAGACTGGCGGAAGAGACTGGTAGGATTATATATGATCCAAGTGTTCATGATTGTTCACAGAGTTAATTGTGATAGTAAAATGTTGGAACTTTAATGTGAAATTGGCCAAATCTCTCCATTCTACTGAGCCGAAAATGAATGATCTCATAACCAGGAATGGAGGGAATAGTATGGATTGTGAGATACCTACCTTCTCAATCTAGGGGATAGCATTTTACAATATCAGAAAAGTGCCAGAGAAGCAGCAGCACTGAGTATGAACAAAAGCAAGGAACTTCTGAGCTCGCAAAGTAAGAAAGCGGAGGGCTTGGGGTAGAGGCCCCCTTGTGTTATGTACACCATCCAAGCATTTAAGCGAGAGAGCTAGGTTTGCTGACCTCAGAATATGAATCCCTTCAGACTGAGTGCAGTGGGTTGTCCTCTGGACATTGACCATTGGTACTACATGAGCTTTGTGACATTGTCCATGCATAGTAGAGGGCAAGAGAATCGGAGGGAAGCTTGGTCGGTGAAAATTCCTGAGAGGAGGTGTTCCTAATCAAAGAAATGTATCATAAATGTTTCAGAACCTCAGTGGTAAGCAGTTACTTTCACTTATAAACTGCACACTAGTGAGAATGGTTTTCAAGTTCTGTGTAGCAATTGGAGTGAATTAATAAAATCGTCATAGAAATATTGAGTGGTTTGTGTAGGATGGATAGTGTGAAAATGGGTAAAGAAAGTTGAAGAGGTGGAGGCCTCGGTGACACCTCATTCCTCGGATTAAGTCTTGGGTGGGTGAATATGATACTCCTTCCCCTTTATGAAGTCAAAGAGGTCAGATGTCACCCAGACACCACTTTTAAATACTGGCATTGTCTTTCTAATCTACACCACGGAAGTGATATGACAGGTTAATAACCTTTAGAAAATTTCCAAGAGAAAAGAATGATTATGCAAACATCTTTATTATACAAGAACATATTGCTAACCTTTTAGTCTAAATGAAAGATGTTTGAGGACATAGAAATAATTCAGAAGGTATACCACTTTTATATACCATTGAAAAAATATTTGAGAAAAAATTCAAACCAAATAATAAATGATTCAGAAAGGAGACCTCAAGATGAGAGAAGATAAGGAAGAAAGGAAACAATGATGAGTAATGGACCCCGTTTTCAGGATAAATAATTAAATCTAAGTAGAAAGGCTGATGTCCTAAAATAAAGTCAAACTATGAGCCTTTACAGTATAAGACATTTTGTATGGTAAATGTAGCAATTTGTTTCAAAACAGCACAACACCATAGAAATGGTATGCCATCTAGGTTATTAAAAAATTTCTAGTAATCATAGTAAAAATAAAAAAGTATATGTGGAATAAATTAATTGAAGAGCATTAAACTTATTCTAATGTATGTGAAAAAGCATTATATTTATAGATGTGTAATTGCTATAGCATTTTTAAGATGCTATACATTCTTTTTGCTTAATAAAATTGAGAAAACTCACATGTAGTTTTCAAAAAATCATTAGGGCTTATTCAGCTCTAATCACAATATATATATATATATATATATATATACATACATACATTGTGTCAGTATTTACATCTGTTTTTTTGGGGGGGTCATCCAACTCAGCACCATCCATACATATGTCCATCCATTGTGTCCAGCACATTTGTCCATTTGTTGCCCTCATCATTCTCAAAGCATTTGCTTTCTTCTTTAGTTCCTGACCTCAGCTCCTCATTTTCCCCCTCCCTCTAAGCTCCCTCACAAACCCTTGATAATTCATATAAACTATTGTTATTTTACAATATCTTATACTGTCCGATGTCTTTCTTCACCCAATTTTCTGTTGTCCATTCCCCAGAGAGAAGGTTATATGTAGATTCTTGTCATCATTTCCCCCTTTCTACCCCACCTTCCCTCCACCCTCCTTATCATCACTCTCAGCACTTGTCCTGAAAGGATCATGTGTCCTGGATTCCCTGTGTTTCCAGTTCCCATCTATACCAGTGTACCTCCTCTGGTCAGATTTTTAATGTAGAATTGGGATCATGATTGTGTGTGTTGGGGGGGGGGCAAGGAGTTATGTAAAAACTAGAAGAAAGTTGTATGTTTCATCATTGCTACACGGCACCACAACTGGTTCATCTCCTCCCTGCTACCCTTCTGTAAGGGGATATCCAGTTGCCTACAGATGGGTCGTGGGTTCCCAATCTGCATTCCCTGTCACTCACAGTGATCTGATTTTTTGTTCTTTGATGCCTGATACCTGATCACCATGTGATCACAAATAGGCTGGTGTGTTTCTTCCTTTGTTGTTTCTGAGTTAGTTGACCACTTTTTTATCTTGAACCTTTTAAGACCCCAGGCACTATATCTTTTCATATCTGGACACCATCAGCTTTCTTCACCACATTTGCTTATGCACCTGCTTTGTCTTCAGCAATTGTGTTGGGAAGTTGAGTATTGTGGAATGCCAGTTTAATAGAACAAAATGTTCTTGCATTGAGGGAGTACTTAAGTGGAAACCCAGTGTCCACCTGCTACTTTATTATGAAACTTATAGATATGCACATATATCTATTTCCTGTTGTCATATATTAATATGTTTACGCATGGTACATGCCTTTATGTAGATCTCTATAAATGCCCTTTGCATCCAAGTTATTTCTTCTACTTCCTTTTACTTTCCTCTTGTCCCACTGCCCAGCCTTCCTTCGGTTGTCAGTAATTCCCCTTGGTTGTATTACCCTTAATCAAACCCTACCAGGCTTCCTACACCCTTCTTACCACCGATGGGTTTATATTTACTTCTTAGACTAACAACTTCTCAAGTGCTGACAATTTGTAAGTGGCTAATGAGCTAACTGTACTAGATAGTACAGGTCTGTAGCTAAAGATGTTAAGGTATTGACAATTTGTATGTGGCTAATGAGCTAACTGTACTAGATAGTACAGGTCTGTAGCTAAAGATGTTAAGGTATTTCACCGAAACAGCATGTGGAATGAGACCAAAAATGGCAAGAATTTATTCCTCAAGAGCCCTTGGAATCATAAAAGAAGAGGGTGAAAGATGCTTAATGTGACATTGGTAATAGGAGTAACAACAATAAACAGCAACAGCCTGGTTGTCTAACAGCGTGGCTTTATTGTGATCATGCGACATCAAGTCGAGTCTTACTCTTGGTGAACCTAGAATATCAAGTTGAACTGTATCATAGGATTTCCTAGGATGTAAGTCATTTGCAGCAGCAGAATGTCATGCAATTCCCCCGTGAATTGGATGTGGATTACAACATAATGACCTAACGATTATCAGCCAAGTCCTTAACCAACACTTCCTAATCAATCCCTTATTATTAATGGCAAATTTTAGCAGAGGATTCCTAGATATTGAAAAAAATAGTCGGAGGTATGGTGTGTAGCATGCGTGGTTTATTATGAAGTAAAAGAAACAAGTGTATTATAATTTATAAAATGCCCTACTTTCATTAGCAATAAGGACGGATTGAAAACAGAAATGGAGTTTGAGATCAGTGTTCACCAGGTTGATTTCTTCTCATCTGTTCCAAGCCTCCTTCTAAATTGTGGTAGCTCCAAGTTTTCCTTGAGTTGTACCTGTAACCTAACATTATATCCTCCCTTAGTCTGCCTAGGTTTTTAAGGTCAATAGTTGATTAGGACCCCTCCAACTCCAGGATGAGCGTATGTAAACCTAACTGACCATGTATTCAAAATTGATTTCCCAACAGGTTCACATTGACTGATATAGTGGTGGTTAGGACCTCAATGTATTTCGGCTGGGGGACGCAATTCATGACAAAATATAAGAAACAGATTCTTATTGTGTGTTTACATATCTGTTTATACTGTGATTGGTCTGGAGAAATGTGTGGAAAGACACGCTTCATAAGTTGAGTTGGGATTGTTCGGACAGAGGGATGTATTTTTTAGTTTTGTGTTTATGAACATTCTTTGTGTTTTTGAATCACTGTACCTATGTTTGGGGGATAATTTCTAAATATAAGCAAAACTGAGAGTAAGGAAAGGGGAAATAGAAAGCAATGTGTGTGTTGCAGTGGGGGAGATGTGCTTGCTTCAGATGGAGTGAGACAAAGCTTAAATTAATAGTATCATCATACCTCAGAATAAGAGGCAACAGGCCAAAAGGAAAGTTTTAAAACAGAGAGGTGCGGCTACTCTTTTGAGTTTTTAATAAACTTGTCTTATAGAAGGCCTTTCTATGTTAAGTATGTAATTCAGAACCCACAAAGAAAAATAAAATCAGATTTGATCACATAAAAATTAACCTTGTGTAACAAACAATGGGGAACCACAAATAGACTGGAAAAAATATGTGCTGCATATGAAATGCAATGGGAAGGACAACTACAGTAAGTGAGATAGCATAAAAGGGTCCTTTGAATAGTTCCTGGAAAAATGGATTAAAAAACAGTGGGAATTTCCACAAGCTTCTTGACACCTCTTCGCATATAGGTACAGTAATGACTACTATTCTTCATATATATTTGAAAATGCTTTCTATATATGTGTACGTGTATATAGATAGATGATAGATAGATAGATAGATAGATAGATAGATAGATAGACAGATAGATAGACAGATAGATAGAACAGCACAGTGGACACTTCTATGAAAACTAGTTAAACAACAGTGCTAAACCGCTGGACCTGAAGGTGAAAGATCATAACCACAGGGGGCATCTACATCAATAGTCAAAACAGGTCATAAAGACAATGGTTTATATCCTAGTCAGTGAGCATTGTCTTGGGTATAAAATCTTGCAAGAGGCAATCTTGGTCTCTTCCTGCCTCAAGCAAAAAATTCAAACTCAGTGTCGTGGAGTCGATTCCAACTCATAGGAACATGATGGGACAGAGTCGAATTGCCCATATGAGTGTCCGAGATTCTAAATATTTAAGGGAGTAGACAGTTGCATCTTTCTCTTGAGGTGCTGCTGCTGGTTTTTAACTGTTGATCTTTGGCTAAAAAACCTAACAAATAACCACCAATTCTTCTACCTTCCTGGAGCATCAAAAAATGAAAATTCATGGAAGAAACTGGTCCAAAGGACTAATAACTCATTTGTACCACAGCCTTGTCTATTCTGAGACTAGAAAAGTGACATTGTACACATTGACCACAACTATCCATTTTAACAAAAGCTCAAATTGGGAAGTCCTAGTCAGAAAAGGGGTGTATATTCAAAGTCAAAGATAATGGACCTTTGAGACTAGTGCCCTGATAAAAGTCTCTAACGTGAAACTACAGGTATTTCGGAGGCCACCTTCCAGTCAAGATCCTAAAACAAGATGAAGGATAATTATAATAATTGAAATGTTTAGTTCATTTGCCCCAAACAATACAAAACAAAAAGTAGAAGCTAGGAAGAATAAAGGTATCTGGAAGACTAGAACAGGGAACCCAGGGAACAAAGAAAGAGAACTGAAATTTCGAGGATTGAAACAAATATGATGGATCAATTTGTGAATGAATTCTTGTTTGGAAAAATGAATTGGTTATGCACACTTTCGCTCCAAGCACAATGAAAAGTTTTTAATGTGATGAAGTAACACATTGCATAAGCAAACAAAAGGATGACACATTACTCATAAACATATCAATGTTCAAATGAAAAGAATATAAATATACAAATAAACAGAAATGGTACATCAATAAAGATGAGACAACCTTTTACCTTCTAATTTGACAAAATAATTAAGATGATCGATCATACCTCCTGTTGGCATGGATCAGAGGAAAATGACACTTGAGTATACTGTGAGTGGGAATGTGAATTAGAATAATCCTTTGCAGCATGATTTGGAAGAATCCAACAAAATTTGAAAAGGACATATGCTGTGACTCAGCATTCACACTGTCAGGGAAAAAATCCCCCAGGAAGAATAACAAGAGTGTAAAAAGTTCTCTATATTTATATTTATCAGAATATTACTTGCCATAGTAAAAACTTTGAGCCAATGGTAAGGTGTAGGGTTTGCTAGTTAAATTGTATACTAAGACAATGAAATTCCCTACAGGCATTAAAAGAGTGTGACAACAATATACATATTCTAAAACACATCACTATCCACAATACAGTATTGACAAGTAAGACAAGTTGCAAATGAATTTGTGTAAAATGATCCCACTTTTGCAAAAGTACAAAATGGTATTTGGGTTTACAAAATTGTAGTGTATATACATGTGAGAATATATTACAGTTGTTTTTCATACTAATAAAATAGTTAAAATATTATAGATTTTCAGCCAACATGATGTCTATGAAATGGGAAATTCAGGTCAATCAATTGATTGCGTTTCTGCAAAGTTAGCAATATATTTTTAAAGTGACTCCTTTTTTTTGCCTGTGAAACATGGCCTTTTGACCCTTGATCTTGTGTTCCATGTTAATCTTTCTGATTATCATTTCTCTTTGCCTGGAAGTCTAATCTTTTTGACATTGCAACAGCTGTTGCTGGGATTCAAACTCAAGTCTCTCTCTGATGCTAGCATTGGTGTTTGATCTTTACACTACATGGAACCCAGAACAATCTTTAAATATTCTCTCACTGATTAAATCCTTAGAATTAAATCATTTGTTTTTATTTACTTACCTATTCATTGGAATGGAGAGCTAGGGGTAAATAGCATTTCATCGAAATGTAATCTATTGAGTTCCAGAAATGAAATTCTGTGCATCAACAATTGGCCTTAGGAAGAAACACATGGCCAATATCTTATAGCTCCTTCCCCCCACCATCTCACGATAATCAGTAAAGCAAGTCTGAGGAGGATTTGCTTTGGTTACGTGTGAAGTTGTTAAAGTGACTTGGAAGGGACTCCAAGGCAGCAGACAACAAAACAGCTCTGACGTGACAACCTTTTTCAGAGGAGTTACAAGGAGGAGATGAGCCAGTTAAGATGCAGGGTAGGAGCTATGGAATATGCAACCTTCCTCTAGTTCCCATGCTGCTTCCCACCCACTATCATGACCCCAATTCTACCACATAAATCCAGCTAGACCAGGAGATGTACAGTGAAGTTGGAAACATGGGAAACAGGATAGATGATCCATCAAGACTAATAATAGGAGTGGTAATACCAGGAGGGTGGAGGGATGGAGGAATAGAAAGGGAGAACCAACTTCAGGGATCTACATGTAGCCTCCTCTCAGGGACACAGACAACAGGGAAGTGAGTGTTGAGACACATTGTACAGTGTACAGGATGAAAAAATTAATTTGTAAATTACTAAGGGTTCAAGGAGAAAGGGGGGAGGAAGGGTAATAAGGGGAGCTGATAATGGGGGCCTGGAGGGAGGGAGAATGTTTTGAGAGTGATGATGGCAATGGATGTGTAAAAGTGGCCTGCATACAACTGATGTTGTTAGGGATTGTGATGGGAGTTGTATGGGCCCCCAATAGAATGATTCATTAAAAAAAGTGGGGGGGGAGG